>JASANH010000634.1:0-80844 GCA_030248295.1 Mesodorylaimus sp. YZB2_4
CTGGGCTTCTGTTCCTTTTTAAATTATCGTCAGCCATCCAAGAGTGTGGCTATTGCCCATTGCAGTGAGTGATAAATTGAAGCTGGCAAGCCGAAATTTCTCTGCGTAAAGTGCGTACAAGCTCACATGCAGAAGTATAAATCTGATGCTGTTCTGATTGGGTGCAGATCGATTGAGCGGATCTGATGGGCAGGTCTGTAGGTAGGTTAAAGACATTCCTGTGTTAAAACAGGAAGGAATAAATTAAAAATTAAGGAGAAAAAATGACCCCAACCAAGTGCAGCAAGATCAAGAACTTTGATGATCGTCCTGTGGCCACTCAAAGATACACACCAGCAGAATAATTTTTTGCTTTAATGCAGCGTGCCTCCCCTGATAAAATTAGACCTTTCTTGGAGCACTAGTTTTTTCCACTTCTGTCTTGCTCTTGTTCAACTCGATGTGAGGACTTCTATGGTAGAGCGCATATTTTGCAGCATTTCTCACTGGATCAGCCATAGGCGGAGCACCTGAATACGACTGTAACTTGATACACAGCAAGGACCTGATAGGGATGTTCCTGCTATCTGTAGTATAGCCGTACAAGCCAAGAGAAAATTGCAAACGGCAAATGTAACACCAGTGATAAGCTATCAGCAGCGATGCTGCCGCTGCCTTACTGATTGCCGCTACAATCAAGTGCGAACATTCCTTAACTATAGGAGATTGTGAGGCAGGAAGAATCCGTCTTTCGACGTGTGTACTTTCCCACAAAACTTGTCACTTTGACTTCAGCAACAGCAGGGTCGCTTGCTATCCATTTTCCTTATACGTACTTACAGTACAGGATCACGGGCGTCGCGCTTTTGGGTGTTTTGCTGCAGCGTCGCACTTCAGAAACTTGTGCTTGCTTAGCAATTGTGGGATTTAACAAACTCTTTGAACTATACAATCAATATTTCTTCAACCATGAACGCCTGGCTCGCTGCGATTCTTTATCTAATTTATCGCACCATTCGATTTTTATTCCATTCATTCCAAACATCTATTTTATGGCGATTCCAAGGCATCAATACGCACTTGCAAAATATTTCCACTCCTTCATCATCAACATTACAAGATTGCCAAGTTCTCAACATTCTATATCGCCAGAAATTATCCGAGGGTGACATGGTTCGCGCGCACGACTTTATTTGGTGGCATGATAGATTTGAGAAATCCAAGGACATCTTAAGATCAGACCCATGTTGGACCCTGTATTCGCTCGATCGTGAATACGCGTACTTCGTGCTCATGCCCAAACCGTGGCCGTGCTATCACGCCAGAGAAGTTCCGTTTTTGATTTCACCTCAGTTTGAGAAGGCAAAAAAAATAGCAAGAGTGCCTTTAAAAGCGTTTTGCCGCTTTTCCTCGAATTATCTGAACGAACCAAGTGGTCCTGTTGTGTATTTGAGCAACGCAGCCAGATCGGGCTCGACATTATTGATGAGAGTGATTCAGGTAAAAAGATTGGCCGCAGAGTTACGCTTCTCATTATATACAACCGAGACCAGGGGCGTGAAAAGTTTTTGTTACACCTCTTTGACATGGACTTATGATTAGATTGGTGAGAAAATATCCGCATGCTATTTCCTACTGCCGAATTCTACTCCTACATTGATTCCATTTTTAGGTTAGCCGAGATCGCATAGTCTGCTTTGGGGAGCCAGCTGCAGTAACAGATTTAGTCATCTTGCACCAACGCGGGTTCGTCAGCGAATCATTTGCAATCGAGCTGATCAAAGCGATAATTAAATTTTATTGCAAGACACAAATGGCTGGCCAAACTTATGTTATAAAGGTTCAATCAAATTGTGCCCGCATTGTGCCATTGGTCAAAAAAGCTATGCCCAATGTGAAGCACATATTTACTTACCGTCGGGATACACATCGTGCTCTTAGGTCGTTGGAGAAAATCACAAGTTTAGGAGCCAGAGGTGTATCAATTTGGATTTGGAATATCTATCCAGAGCTGGCTTGCTGGTTTGCTGGCGTTGGCGCTTACGAATACGAGTTGACGATTCGATGTGGGGTGAAAGATGTTCTTGACGCGTCAATCATAAAGCACGTTGCATCGTGGTATTACTACTGGCGATGCCGCGACATCTACGATATTCCTATCGTGTTCTACGAGGATATGATTGCCAAGAAAGAGGAGACCCTTCGTTCTGTATTCAATACTTGCGGGCTACCGTTTGAGGAATGTATTTGCAATGCGCTGGAGGAATTTAGCGTTGATTCTCAGGGAGGAACGTTGTTGAGTCAAGAAAACATGAGATCAGTCAAATATACAGAATTGGATGAAAAAAGATGGAAGAAGATTAATGATATGTGTGATGCATTAAGCATACCTCGCATTGAGCCATTTGTTAATGGTATGGGAAAATAGTACTGTATTTCTAAAGGTTGTGCCTGAGTGACTATTCAATTCTGTTCTATTTAATTATTTAATTCTATTTAATTTTTTAATTCTATTTAATGACATTTCATTTTCTTTTCTCTGTAGGAGTTGATTGATGATAGTTAAAGTTAAGACGCCTTTAACGGTTGATACTTCATACTGAAAATTAAGTTTTTACGCAAAGTCACCTAATAAAATAGACCGTATGGTTTAGCAGCGTTTTACTTTCTGCTTCACGTAAACTATCCCGAATCGTTACTTTGATCGAGATGGAAGAACGATGCACGTTTCATGGCAGCTTGCTTAGTAAAATAATGCGCGAATACGTAAATACCGCATGGAGATAAGCTCCCTCAAAGAAGCATGACACAAGCCTAGATAGAAGAAAAGAAAAAGCTAGACTGGCTAATGATGACAAAAGGAGTACACTCAGATGGAACAGTCGCACTGAGCGTGAGCTAACGCTATGCACTTGCAACTGCCCGAAAGGATGCAGTCTTTTATAGTCTCTGATCGCTCACTCACCCTTCATCCCATTGTGGTCGATAAACGAAAAGAGGCCTTTGTGAGTTTTTACTTGCTAAAATCTTATTGAATCACGGGACAAAATGTTTCAGTTTCACTTGGTTTTGATAGAGACAATGAAAGAAAAGTTTGTCCAGGAGCATATTATGCACCAATAGGCATATTATGTTATTTCAGCCCTCTGCATGGTTGTTCGTCCTCGGACCCAGCCTGCCCGCCCACCAAGGGGGGATATATTGATAGGGTGCAAATAAAAATGATTAGCCTCAGTTCAACTTTTGCAAACGAGCATGTTAACATTTCCGTGAATTGTGTTTATCTTTTGAGAACACTTCCGCAACAAATTCCAGTAAATTTTCAAAAGAAAACCAAGGCGGCGTCTGTTAAATCCAATGTGGTAAAGTGCGCACAGTTTCCATTAACTTTCAGATCAGAAAATGTACTTGCGCATCATATTTTGTATACTGAAGATGACCATTAGTCGGCAACCTAGGACGGGTGTAACCGCTCCCGTATCCTTAAACATTAGTCGGTAACCCTGGCTGGATTGTCGGCAAGGCTAGACAGTCGGCAACCTTGGACATACGGCAGCCTAGAACATATTCCCGGTTATGGGGGGCGGGGGGTCGAAGGTGCGTCCCCATCACGGAAGCTGGGTATGGTGACCCAACAGGTTAACCGCCGACATCGCGGAGGCGAATAACTCGCGATCCCGGTCAGCATGTCTCAGATAGATCCTAGTTTGGTTTTGAGTGTCAAGTAATGTTGATATCGTTAGCAAAAAAGATATCGTTTATCATTACCGTTAACGATAAAGCGCTAAAAAGAAATCGTTATCGTTAGTCGTTAACGCGTTAAATATCGTTATTTTTCAAAAGTTACGGGAGCAGCGTCAATATGTCGATAGTCTGCCGTTTCTTCAGCAAAGAAAAGCATTATTATATCCTGTACACGACCGTAATAAAGGAGATCAGTCCATTTGCCTCACTGCGGCTTTGAAGATGAAGTAACCTGCAGAATCGATGTCGGAATATTGAAAAAAGAGTATAACATTCAGATTCAGCAGCCATGTTTTAGTGGGACAGACTTTTAGACCCCATCACATGTAAACAAAGTCTAAATTTTTTATTCAAAAGGGGGAAATGATCATTTCCCCCTTTTGGGAAATAAAAACGATTGAGAAATAAAAAATCGACCTTTAAAAAAAATTTAGATAGAGGTCCAGCATTTTGGCCACCCTTATAAAACGCGAGACATGCTGAATCTAAATATCATACTTCCTTTTCAATGTTCCAACATCGATTCAAGAGTGCACTGTCTTGAAGGATACACATACCGGTACATACAGCACCTCCAACGTGCCTTGTCTAACGTCCGCTGAACAGAACATGAGCTAGATTATTTTATGATGATAATGTGGTCGCAGAGACTTATAAGCATGAGCCAACGATAAAAAACCAGTTTTTGTCCAAAAGGTCTATGTTTAACTGAACTGTAGGCACTCACGATCAGCTAGGCAGCTTAAACTGGCCAGGCCAATGCACAGCGAATGGGTCAAAGTACATACTCGTACATTGCCTCTCCTTTGTATCTACCGCTCAGCTGTATGTTTATGAAATCAGGACCCTACATCGATAAAGGGTGACTATGATTCTGTTTTCTCTGGTTCTCTGTAATCGACCTCCTCGATCATCCTCCAGGGCCAGTATGGCATACGCTTAAAGCCAGGTAGCTATAAACCAGTCCTGTGATTTATGCCGTACAGCTAGCTGAGGACGAAAACTGCTGCTGTACTCTATATTCGCATTTCGTCTGTTAGGTCACAGTATTGTGATCCGAAATTTCGCTGGGCCCTGCTACGACCCTGCTGAGATGGGACTTATGAACTGGCGTTTCTGCACGCACGAATCGAAACGTTGTTCCATATGATTGATCATGCGATTATAAGCAAATAGCTGTATATAAAAATCGAGTTCTGGTGTTTTGCCTCATTGTGAGTCTATAATAATATTTTTGTGCCGATTATATACCATCCACAATATCTTTTTGGATTGCTCCGGCAAGGTATGTCTTGTATGAATTTTGGACTATGAGTCAATTTTTGTATGGATTTTGACTGTTGGGTCTGGGTCTCGCTTATATATATCATGCATGAGCATCACTATTTAGGTGAGTATGCAAAGAGTAGATAATGAATAATAGTTTCTTTTTCAATTCCTAGGCAAATAATGAAGCTATTACAACTGCCAGTTTTATTCTCGATTATTCTCATCCAAGCCTTCTTCGTATATGGCGATGATACATACGCCTACCCATATGACACCTATCCCTACACTTATCCATACGACACTTACCCCTACACTTATCCATACGACACCTATCCCTACATCTACCCATATGACACCTATCCCTACATCTACCCATATGACACCTATCCCTACATCTACCCATATGACACCTATCCCTACACTTATCCATACGACACTTACCCCTACACTTATCCATACGACACTTACCCCTACACTTATCCATACGACACTTACCCCTACACTTATCCATACGACACTTACCCCTACACTTATCCATACGACACTTACCCCTACACTTATCCATACGACACTTACCCCTACACTTATCCATACGACACTTACCCCTACATCTACCCATACGACACCTATCCCTACATCTACCCATATGACACCTATCCCTACACTTATCCATACGACACTTACCCCTACACTTATCCATACGACACTTACCCCTACACTTATCCATACGACACTTACCCCTACACTTATCCATACGACACTTACCCCTACACTTATCCATACGACACTTACCCCTACAGCTACCCATACGACACTTACCCCTACACCGATGGTGGTGAATATCCATAGTCGATATCCGAAGTCAAATATTAAGGCTGCTGTGCTCCAGGTACTATAACTATGTGCACACAACTTTTATCAACATTTTGCTATTGTTTGTGTCGCGACTCATGGCCAGTGGAGTACTTAATTGATTTCCCATTGCGGCGAGACGCCAACCTCTCAGGTTGATGTTTCAGGCACCCTCCCACAGATGAAGCATTTTCACTACATTATGTCTCCTCAATCGGGCTCCTTCAAAATCCCCTGTATCCACGTATGCACACCCTGCTGCCTGACACCGTCCAAGGTCTATAAACTGTGGGGCTCATGAGCCAATATATTTTAAGCAATTGATTTTGCCAACATCTACCACGCATTAAGAAAGTCACACATGCAGCGTGAGAGAATTAGGATATGTTGGGACTGCTGCTTTTTTTAAAGTTGACATTAAAATCTGGTTGTGTGTTGGGTTTTGTCGGGAAAGGCAGTAAAGATTTACTTCAAGAATGATAAATCATCTCTGTCAGGCGCTGTCACACTGACACTTTACACGTTGACGATCAATGCGCCGGTTTTTATCTGCTTTAGATCACATTAGTCACGCATGGTGGAATGCTCAACTGAATTCTTCAATTTTCGTCCTGGTGAAGGAAGGCAAGATGGCTAAATTTTACCTTTCTGGTTTGTTATCAAAGGTTAGACTTAGAAAACTGTAGTATTCATCTATCACATGGTTAGATGCATCATCAATGGTGGAAGGATAGCCTATTTATTTTTGTGACCTAAAGTCAATTCATGCGATGGTGACGTATTTGATGCATTGAGACGTATGGAACACTTGAATCATGAATACATGTGTGCGAGTAAGACAATAGTGAGTGCGGCTTAGCGTGTTAGAAACGGATAGAGGTTGCGATGATTGATTTTACATATATTTCCATAGTAAATCAACTGGTAGCCCAGGTAGTCCATGGCTTAGGTATTTGAAGAAAAATAAGTGTAACTATCATGAGGCTTACGTAAGGAAGATCTGACGAATCTAAGTCGTAATAGTTTCCCACCGAACTTCGAGGCTCTGGGGAGGTGAGTTTTTTGTGTGCAGTTCGTTATGTGCTCTATATGAAGCATAGCATAGGTTAATTATGGACTCATTACTTCAGCATAGACAGTGGACAGCACCAGGTTAGGAGGCTGCTGACCACGAAAAGCACATAAGAAAAGCACGCGCGCAAACATTTGCCATGCGTTGCGGTCGCAAATTATCACACCTCGCGATGGTGGCTCCGCGGCGTTTTCCGAAATTTGCTGCCTATGCATGGGTGTGTCACGGAGCTGGCAGCTGGGTATTGCGCGACAGTGAAAAAATGGTGTAGCTTCCACTCTCCTAGGCCTCGGTCTGTGTTCTCACAGTCGCAGTGACTGTCTTCAAGACGAAGTGCACTCTAGAATCCATACAATAATACTGTATTAAAGAATGATATTCAGATTCAGCACCTACATGTTAGAGGGTCAGTCAAAACTTTGGACTGCCATCTTTACTTGAACTGCCAATTACTTTAAGGAGTCGATAGTTTCATTTTCCAGTGCTTCCCCTGCAATCAAGAATTCCAGGTTTTCTTACATAACTGCTGGAGGTCCAGAAGTCTGGCTATCCCCTAGAATACGTAGTGCTGAATCTGAATAACATACTCTTTTCCAATATTCTGACACCGATTCTAGAGTGCACTTCGTCTTTAGGTGGCTAATATTGACAGCTTATCACTAAAATTGCCGCGCAAAGGTGATGATACATAGCAGATATATATGTACATACCGATATAGACGGGTTGCACGCCTGCAATGGCCATCAAATGTTAGTGTTGTACAACTTCAGTGACGCATACAAACATTCTCACCTCGAATGCTTTCTATGGGTTATTTTTGCCACGTTTTGATTGGTGTAGAATGTGACCTTACCCAGTTTTTGTCCACAGAAAAGATATTTCGGCATTCTTCCCAGTATTGGTTGATTACCCTGATTATTGAACTCTTCAACCTACAATACCTGGCCTCTTGTAGGTAATTTTCTTATTAATCCACGTTTTCTATATCTGAACCCGAGTTGATGAAGCATGATGCAGCATTGTCAGCGGGGTATGGAGAGTGATCCTTGGCTTACCGGTCTTTGATTTTGGCTCGCACTGTCACCAGAGTCGGATTCTCACACTTGGTAAAAAATTCATGCACATTCTGATAGATTACTTCGAGGTCGAAAAAGTCGATGGTGGCGGTTACGGTTGCCGTTTGACAGTGCGTGATCACCATAAGGCCTACTGTACATATGTGAGTTCACCGTTAAACAGGGAAAATGGTAACTAGTTTCCATACTGGACGGGGTTTTTGTCAATGGAAAAAACAGTGTCCTCCTTTTTGTACAGTACACCATGATGACGCACTCATGGCAACCTAACTTTTTTCTTAGTCTTAAAATAAAGTCAGTCGCCCTCTCATATTGATCCGTAGGCAGTTTTAGAGGCGTTGGCTCCCGAATCGGAAGAAGTCTCCACACCAACCGTTCTTTAACACAGACAGGTAGCAAGCCCCGCGACGATATGGAAGTTTTAGGCCCCACTAATGTCTGCAGGGCAATGAGGTACTGAATCGTTGCGGAGGAGGTGTCATCAGTCTTGTGAACGTGTATGTGCCAACGCTGACCTAAGACACACCTATGATTAATGGAGTGAAATTACGAATGCAGCTCCGACTGAAGCTGCAAAAGTCTAGAACAATCCGAAGTTGACTGCAGAAGAAATCAGTTATAGAGTACCAATAAGGTGTTTCAGTTGGTTCATAAAAATCGAGTTCAGCCTTTTAAATTGCACTAACTCCGCCCTCTAATGTCGCAGAACGTGATTCTCTAAAACTGTTTCGCATGGTCTGCATTCTCTAAAAGGAACTGGGTTGTTCTTGGTCTACTAATGACCTTGTCCGCGTCGCGAGGTGGAATTATAAGATATGCAAGCCTCAGCTCGAGTCCCCATGAAACGTGTTTCTGGACGCGACGCCCCTATGATCGCAGTCAGTCAGCACCAGTGCCGCGCATCGCAGTCTCGTCGCAATCCTCTCATCCAGTTGTGAATTTTACTGTTTCAGTTGTCGACACGGGAAGACGGTTATTAGAAGAGACAGCTCATTGCTTTGTTTGAATTTGCGACGTCTACCGTCTTCTCAATTTCGTCGCGACTAATTCGAATATTGATTGTAGTTGACCCATACGGCAATGGATCCACATAGTTCGTCAACGGGTAATGGTGACAGTGTTTCGAGCAGCGTCGTCTACACGCGTTCGTCTAGTCAACCATCGGAACGTCGCCGAAAAACGGCCATGTGTGATTTTAGTCGCCGATTCAGTCTTAATTTAATACAACAGCAACAAAGAGCCCAGAAACAAGCGCGGGCAAAGATTATGGAAAGTGCAGGACCGCGTTATTCTATCGATGGAGCCATTAATGGTAGTGACACAGTTAGCCAGACTGGCGATTCCAGATCGTCATCACCAAATTTTGATAAAGTTGGAGACTGTCCTGCAACAACTCCAGTGTCTTCCGAAAACGAAGACGACGACGATGTGTTCGAAACAGTCAACATTGGTCACAACGATATGGACTGTACGGGTTTGGATATAAATGCGACTGCCACAGAAGGAAAGCATTTAGCCATGGGTCAAGGTATGACCGTCAGTGACCGGATGCTGCCTCAGTGCGTGCCTACGCCTCAGGAAATCCATGTAAGTAATGTGTTGCCAGAGAAGAGTTGTAGGGCAATATTGCAGAATATGAGATCCTGTATCCTGCAACGATAGGTGGCATGACTTGCCAGATGAGGATACAAGACACCCTTTTCTGCAAATTCTGCAGATTCTATCCGCGATGATGCCCATTTGCGAAACTTCTTTACACGTCTTCAGTTCTAACATTCAACTCTTGAAACAGTTTGAAAATGACTTTCTGAAAATTCCGACGGCGTAAAATCTTTTGGTTGGTAAATTCTTTTTTTGCCTTGTACGTATTATAAAGTTTGAATTACCAGTCAAACAACCTTCTTTTTGCCAAACGAACCATAGCGTATTCTTCATGCCATGCCATTGATCATGTAGACGCAGTGTCGTCGCTTTCAGCCGGTCCAGCACCTGCCATTCGGCCAGCTAGGAATTATCTCTGGGTAGCCAAAACCTGTTCTTCCAGTGTTCCTGTTTTTCTCCTGATTTATGGGTCTTTTTCACTCCTTGCATTACCAACCTAAAGACACCATCACTCCGTCTACTGCCACCTGAAACCGGTTGTAATCTTCTAAAGCGGATCAAAGCGTAGGTCAGACATTGAAAAACTAGCATTCTCGCTTGGCTCTGACCATGTGTATAGGCACTGTCGGTGTAACGAAAGAATTTCGAAAGTTTGAAAACGCATCTTGATACTTGTCACGTGAATTTTGGTGGCGCAGGGGCGAAAGTCGCAGACAATGGAACGGGGTGTCTGAGTCGAAAGTATCAAACAGATGTTACTTATCGTGCACACACTTCTGTGGGCAGAACAGAATGAATAAAAAAATGCGGCTGTCTATAGGCTTTTTTATCGTTTGCAGAATCATGAAATTCTCTCCAAATAATAAAGAGCAAGCAGTGCTTGAAAAAGCAGCAGCGGTGAAGGATTGTAAAAACTCACTCCACCTCTACACATTCAGAAACCTTGTTTAGAACTTCTCACAACCTGGTTCTTGCGTTTTAGAATGATGAATTGGACGCATATTTACGGAAACAATCACTTCTCGCTGCTGCTTCACGAGCGAGATGTTCCTACAATGACTCGCTATATTCACCTCCAAAAGCGCGTCGTGATAGCGCTTCTCACGTCGAAGAATATTTTCTCGCCGGCATCACTCATGGTAATTGGGCTAATCACTATCCTATGCCAAGTCGAGTGCCAGTACAACAACCAGTAGTCAGCCCAGAACAATCAATGCAGTCGCCTAGTTTGGACCATCACACAGAACTGATGCAGCAACAAGATGCTGCAGCCGCTCCGCAGTTGTCATCAATGCTACCACAACTGCTGCCAGAACCTTCATTACATAATGGAATGGAAAATCAAATTACGAATCACTTACCCCCGCAAAATCTGGCTTTTCGCTGTCCATCCACTTTGTCTTTTGATAGTCGCGCTTCGTCGTTCCCGAATACGCCAGCTGTTAGCCCGACTCCTTACATGACCTCGCCTCAAGAACCGCTTCCAATTACTTCGATATCACTGTCCATGGCTGAAAGTATGTCTCGGGTAAAGATAGAAAGTGATCCTATGTTTGAATTTCCCGCTCAACCAACAGGGGAAGCCGGCGCCGTTTTTGGAGATCCAAAGGAACAAAATACGCAGTATCTTCCGCTAGTAGATACCTACCAGCAGCAACCGAATCACATCTCACCAGGTCGTTCGCTATATAAAACTCTGCACCTCAGTCCACTGAAATTGGATTTGGAACGTCGGCTTGGTCACTCAGAACCCGCATCAGCTGCAACTTCGCCAGACGCTTTTGCTATTATGCACAAAGCAGTGCCTAACGCCCCGCTGTCGGCAACATTTTTTAACGATGACCGCAGTCGGCAAAGCGCACTTTCGACGCCTTACAGTGGCAGTGAAGAGCCATCTAGAAGTTCCACGCCGTCTCCAGAGTCCAAGCGTAGAAGCAACACCAAACGTGGCATCGGTCATCGAGGATCGCTAGATTCTGCCGCTACGAATTTGCACGTACCGCTGGAGGAAGTCCTCAAGTACTTGCCGCTTAATGTGCAAACAAAGGTTTTCTTTCCACCGTCAGCGATCAACCCTAAAATGCCGAACACACCTGGCGGGTCAAATGGCAACCGTAGAAATAATCCAGAATTGGAAAAACGCCGAGTACATTTCTGTCGTTTTCATGGTAAGTGCTCGTGGCTTATCTTGGCTGATTTCAAAAGCGATCTGATGAACTTGTCTGAAGTTTTGCAAAACGCAAAAGACCCTGAGGGGCAGGGAAGCTTCAAATACGTTGGGCTGGCGCTTCCCAGCCAGAGCCAGAGCTCACCCCCAGGCACGGAGTTTACACATTTACTGTACGAATCGCCCTGTCCGACGAAAATTAATGATTTAAGTTGATCCTATTGTGATAAGTCCCTAATGACAAACATTTTACCCGCGTCTTTTCTCTCAGCTCATTTTTATATCGAGCTTTTTGATGCGTTCTTTCAAATCGACATAAAAACGTCATACTGTCGCCATACTTTGCTGTGGTTTCACGATTTTACGAAGCTGTCTCCACGCTTTCTTCGCCAAAAGATATCACACACGCACTCTGTAAAGATATCTGGGACGGTGCAGCGACGGCGGCCTACGCAATCTTATCGAGAGTTGGGGCTTTTCCGCGCACTACTCGCAATCAAAAGTGCCTCGGGATGATCTAAGGTATTCATTCACTCAACACTTCGGATGCCTCGTGCGAAGCAGTGAAACTAGTTTATCCTTTGTCGGCGCAGGGCCGACAATGAAGAATGCACATAGCGAATGAAGAATGATAGTGAGATTCTTGACTGGACGAAAGAAACCAGGTTATCGTCGATTTTTGCACTATCATCCTGTGCAACCTTCTCTCTTTTTCCATTGGATAGTGAACTCAAATATCATTACTAGAGAATTGTTCACATCATGTTGTGAAATATCATTTGCAAAATCAGTTTCAATTCCAAAATGCATGCATTTTTTAATTCCATTTTTGTTTGTAGTACAAGTTTTGCACTTTTTTTTCAGGTTGCTCAAAAGTGTACACGAAAAGCTCTCACTTGAAGGCCCATCAAAGGATTCATACTGGTACGTTTTCCATATTTTGATTCTACGTAGGCTTGCTGCTAGTGCGACTGTGATTTTTCACCAGGGGAAAAACCATACCTGTGCCAATGGCCCGACTGCGATTGGCGTTTTGCGCGGTCCGACGAATTGACACGTCATTATCGAAAGCACACCGGAGCAAAGCCTTTTCGCTGCCACAGTTGCCAGCGCAGTTTCGCCCGCAGCGATCACTTGGCCTTGCATATGAAGCGTCACCAGCCGCGTCAAAAGAACGGTCCTGTGAGCATCAGCGCGCACACTTCGAGGGCCCAGTCTACAGAAACATTGGAAGCCAATGACACATCGAACACAGCAGCTTCTGATGGTAACCACTTCGGATTCGGACAGCCTAATTTTTCTGGCTATTCCTCTCAAACAATGGAAACAGAACAGGAACCATTTGTGCATTTTCCTGGTCAGCACGAGTCGCAACAAGTACAAATGCCCCTGGCTCAAGAACACGTGTTTCATAGATTATTATGCGAAGCTGCGGCACAGCAACACAGTCATGCCGACCCAAATATTTTTGGCCTCTGAGAGTTTACTAGAGGACACAGTGTGTTCATAAATTAACAGCTCGGGGTTTCGATGCATTTTTTCGTTCCACAGATAAAAAGTTACGGGAGTGTCCCATCTCGGACCAAGTTTCGAAGTTTCCTTACGATTTTCTTATTCATGATAATCAGTCAGTACGTTTTATTCTTATATCATTATTCTACATTTATCAATTTTATGTAAACATGGTTAGAAAATTTTAGAAAGCAGAAATAAGAAATGTAAAAGTCGTTCGATTATGGATCCATTTTTGAATAAACATATTTGTTTTTTCGAGCGTCAGACGTGTCTGGGCGTTCGTAACAGATAACCTTCCTAATCAAAAAAGACGTAACATCGCCACATGATGCTAACGACAGGAAAACATTAAGATATGCCCGTACCTTTACCCGAGACCCGAAGGCAGTCATTAAGTTTGCAGTGTAACTAATCTTGCCTCGACTAAACAGTCAACCAGCTGCAGCCTGTAATCTGAACTATCACCATATTTTCTGTGCAAGACAAAACGCAAATGTGGACTAGCAATCAAGCTATATGTTCAAACCTGTCCCCTGATATGCAACTCAACATGCAGTGCTCATGGGCAAGACAGAATAACGAACTAATCATACTTCAATGCGTGGCACCCCCAACTGATCGCACATGTCATGGATCTTCTTCACCCTATTCTCATCCAATGGAGTATCTTTGACAGGCTTCATGTTGTCTTGACTCAACGCCGTTCCGCCTTGCGAGTCGTTCTGGAATTCCTTCAACGCTTCGCCAATATATTTCTCGTATGGCAACTCGCAAATCTTGAAAACGGAGCGCAAGGTATCTTCCTTGTCACTAATCAGATCCTCGTAGTAGATGATCGGGATGTCGAACAGGTCGCGGCACTGATAATAGTAGTACCATGAGGACACATGAACAATAATTGATGCATCCAGGCAGTCCTTCGATCCAAATCGTATTGACATCTCGTACTCGTACGCTCCCGAACTAACAAACCAACACGCCAATTCCGGCCATATGTTCCACAGAAAGTTTACGATGTCACCAGCAGTGGCACCACGCAAAATTTTCTCGACAGAATTCACAACCCGGCGAGTATTTCGACGATAAGTGTACATGTGCTTCACTTTGGGCATGGCTTTCTTAATCAGCGGTACGATGCGAACTCCGTTTGATTGAACTTTCATTAAGTACGTCTGCCCGGACTGCTGCGTTTTACAATAGACTTTGAAGATTGCTTTTAAGAGTTCGATAGCCATGGCTTCACTAATGTATCCGCGCTGTTGAAATATGATCAAGGCTGTAAAAGCGTCTGGTTCACTAAAGCTGGCGATTTTGTCTTCTGAGACCTGAAAGGTAGACAAGAATACAATGTAAATCCTAGAAACTACTCCTTCCATAAGATCCCTGACAGGCAGGACACATTTGAATTAGAGGCCTAATAATGCGTCGAGACATCTATTGCACATCTTAACTCAAAAAGTTGAATTAAGGGGAAGTTTTTTTTCGATTAAACTGCTGAGATCGGCTGCATGCGAAGTGTTAGGGCAGAAGTCCAGCGAGAGCATTGTTTTCCGAATGAGAATGGCTCGGATTTTTTCTCTTTTTCTCACAACCCACTGCTCTGACCAAGCCTTTACTCGAACAGTACATCGCGTACATCTCTCACGATTGTGAGACGATTCCCCCACTTGGTCGATTCCCCCACTGGGACGATTCATCCACTGAGTCGTTTCCCCCACCGTGCCTGGTGAGGGAATTGACTCACTGATACATGCGTCGACTCCCCCACTGAGACGATTCCCCCACCGTGTCGTTTCCCCCACCATCAGTTATGAGAAACTGCGGCCATTCAAAATTTTGAGCCTTCGTCTAAGAATTTAGCATTCATGCGCAAATTGTCATCATAACTCCTAGAAGATTGAAATATCCCTCAAATAGTTCGCGATCTTGTTTTATTATTCAATTGCCATGCAAATGCCATGCTGTTATAGCGTCCTTAAAACGTTTGCTCCTTAAGTCAATGTCGCCTGGTCCAAGGGCAGCATCGAACGATCCGATCCATCGGATCTGCTTTAAAAAATTTTAAGTTAATGGGGATGTCGTCCTTGGCACTGCGTCCTCGCCAACCTGCTCTGTTTTCTCGCTGTCACTCTCTCTACTGTACTCCGAAGGACACAGGTGAGAGATAAGCAGAGCATAAAGTGGGACTGAATGCTGATTTGAGAGAAAAAACGGGATTTTCTCATCATAGTATGCCAAACCTTATCATTCTTCAGCATATACAGAGCGAAAATTCCAGTTGCCAATGCTGCCGATCCAGCAGTCGGATCGGATCGAGAACTGATTCACCCCTCAGATCGGGTTTTTACATACATTTGCAATTTGAACCGCTGCCTTGATAAGCAGAGAAAACTGGCCTGGTCTTACATTCACTCGTATTGGCAACGTGTCAAATATCCTTCCTAAAATACTCGAAGGAGTTCAAAAAGTTCGTAGCCTGAATACCTTGCACATGAGCTGCAGCACCGAACTTTGACTTCACGCCGCCCACATTCTAGAAGCCTATCACACTCGTACTGCCTGTTGCAACCCAAGTCAGGTCAGCACATCAGGCGAAAAATTATGGTGGGGGAAACGACACGGTGGGGGAACCGGCACAGTGGGGAATCGTCTCAGTGGGGGAATTGACCAAGTGGGGGAATTGACCAAGTGGGGGAATCGTCACGGGACTTCTCTCACATGCTATGCTCACTCGGCACCTGGCCGGTGGCCGAGCTGACTCATTAGCGGCCTCTCAATCAGCGCCGCGTGGGCTGACTTATCAATCGAGCCCGACTCAAATCAAAAATAAGATCAGACCAACGATGCACTGCATGAAATGGTTACGCACAATCAGACTCGCTTCGTGACACGAAGAGCACAAACCAAGTTAACAAAAGGGACGTCCACAATGTACCTCGGCTGTACCTCGACAGAAAATTTTAGCATGGTCTTATCAAACGCTAACAAAGTTACTACAACTTAAGTCATTTAATAAATATCTCAAAAATTTTTTGTTCGTTTTGATAGTTTTCACATTTTTGTCGTAAATTTCATTGAAATTACAAACATTTCCCAGCAAGACGTGACTCGAGCTCACCATTTGAAAGTGGACCAGCATTCCAAGTGACATATAGAGAACCTGTCCATACAATGCCAGGCTCTCTATCATCAATCGAAAATGTGCTGGGTCTCGTCATCATGCAAACTCTTTTTTATGCTTGAGCAGACCCCGTCCTGACCCACCCTATTTGAAATAATAGAGCTCCTGGAGCTAATTTTGAGACAACAATGGCCACGCATGATTGCGGTCATACAGGTTCACAAAATAAAAAATCTTGGCACCCCACGATTGCCACGTGGTCTTCACGTAGCTTTACACCACGGCTCATATTCTTAAGCAGTACCTATGGGATTTACTCGATGTGGCTCTGTATATCAACCAGCTGTAGTGACTACAGTATTGTACCAGGGACGCTACGCACGTGTATAGCATGTGGAACCTTCAAACGATATGGAGTGGCTTCAAACGCATCAAACCTACTGTACGCCCAAATACAACAATTTCTCACCTGCATAACTCGCGTCAACAATGTCGACCCTGATCTGGCAGCATTGCTGTAATACACGACTGGTCCTTGCGGTTCTTGCAAGCTTGATTCAGCAAAACGGCAAAACGCTTTGAATGGCATTCTCGCTAATTTTATTGCATCATCGTATTGCCTCATGAAAACGAACGGCGCCTCTCTAGCGTGATAGCATGGCCATGGTTTCGGCATAAGCACGAAGTAAGCGTATTCACTGTCCAACGTGTACAGCGTCCAACATGGGTCGGGTGCCAGAAATTCTTTTGCTTTCACAAAGCTGTCGTGCCACCAAATGAAATCATTCGCACTGGTCATATCACCTTCGACCAATTTCTTTCGATAAAGGATGGTCAAGAGCTGGCAATCTTCTGCAGCTGTGCATGCATCAGAAGCGATTTCATGCAGATGCTGCCTGCCTCCATTCAGGCGCCACACAAGCTGACTTTGTAGGGAATGAATGAGACAACGAATCGTTCGATAAATGAGATGCAACGTAGATACAAGCCAGATATTCATTTTCAATGACGATTACAAAGAAATCTTTACTTTGCACATTTACTGGGGGAAGTGGCCATTTTATGCACACAAGGCTGACGTGTCCACTGCTACGTACGTATACCGTACTCGTGCCCGACGTCGATTGGGCAGCACATACCGTGAGGACATAAAATGTAAGTACTGTGTTCATTCATCACATTTAGTGGGAATTTTAAAAGCAGCAAGGTTACAAACAGTAATGCAAACGCAAGTAACCCAAGCAACTTCTGCTGCTCCTAGCACCAGTAAACCAGCTACGTATGGGCTTCCATAGGTACAGGTACCAAAGCTTGCGGCCAAGGGCGTGCTGACGTGGTCGGAAAAAATTGACACTGAGGAGCATTTGTAGATAACAGTTGATCATGCGGATATGGAGCCAGGTCTTTGAGGCCGAGAGCAGAATTAGAAAGAAACTCTGCACCCTCTCAACAGCCTGCACTGAATGTGAAATGGTATATATTGTATAGCAAATTAGCGACCAAATCGAGGTATGCGCTTCTTCCCTAGGAGCAGTGCTGAGAAATAACCCAGCAAGTTTACTTTATGATTCTGAGAGAGGCCAGAAAAAATCTGGATGGGCTTCACTGCAATTCACATAGTGCGGTTCTATTTTGAGTACTACTGCAATGAATGCATTATCTGTGACCAACTTTTCGTCAACCGTTCATCTTGTCAATGCGCTGTGCATATTTCTGTAGACAATGTATCGCTTGAGCAAGGGCACGCGCAAATTGCCAAGTGCTGTGGCAGGTCGAATTTCCCTGCTGACCGCTGACCAATCTAACGATATCTTTTCAACAGGATCTCCGCCCATAAATTGAAGCACGCATGCCGTAATTAAATTCGAATATCAAAATCAAAGTTCAAAATGCTGACTCTACTGCGCAAAACACGAATGCTGTGTGTACATTTACCGTAGGTTATGTTCACCCCTATAGTATAGTGTAACACGCGTCCATCACCCATGAACGTCAGCACCAGGGAAGCTCCTACTGATCGCGATCTCGTTGTCGTGGCTCCCGTGAGGGGTGTAGATGACACCGCGGGAAGCTTGCGCACTCCAACTCGCGTTTAGAGCAGCAGTCGCCGACTCCAGTAGCCTAACGATAAGACTGATGGAACATCAACCCCATTGAGAATCCACTGTGTCTCGATTGACACGCTGCCGCCTGCAAGCGGCAAATGAACTGTCGCTAATGGCCAAAAATGACATCGCGGTCAGATAGAAATTACCTGTGCTATGTTATGATCGTGAGAAAAAAGCAAAAGGCAAAAGTGATGGTGACATAAAAAAGTAAAAGTATAAATTGCAGACACGCAAGCTTGGAAATGTTGCCGATGCAAGTGGATCACAGAGATATTGATAAAATGCTCCGAGCCAGATGACTATCACGCCAGACACGGTCTGCCATGATAGTCATCTTTCGTCTTTCCCGTTCCCGTTCATACTCTCCATATTTTCTCACTCGCGAAAATTGATTGATTTTAGATCGTTCAGGGTGCGATGATAATCGTGCGGCAAAATGTAGAGGGAGCTCAGGTACCTGAAAAGCAGACGTGATAGAGTAACGCGAACCTGAACCTGAAGAAGACCGACTTACTTCATGTTGAAAATGCGATACAGGCGTTTCGGTTGTGGTTTTTTTAGCGCCAACCTTGGTTTCGGAACCACTAGCTGGCTCCGGAATGAGGAACAGCTTATGCCTATCGCAGGACAACATAGCCAGAGTCAGTGCCATTCCAATGAGAACAATGACAGGCTGTATTTCTTCTGGCTCGAGCGAGGAAAGACAAGGAAAAGTTAAGAAGGTCTTAAAGAGATGTCCGAAACTTCGAAATCCTTCTGCTTTAAATGGGCACCCGAATGTATGCTTGGTGAATAAGCATGGGGCGTTATGACTCTGGTCCAAACGGCGGCCTGGCACAGCCTGGTGTGAGCCCATAGCAAATTTAGCGGATATCCTGCATCGCCTAAGCATCATGGCCTCGAATGGATATTTTTCACACGAACATCGATCACGATTTATGTAGCGATTTCGCTTTCCTTACGCATGGCGAACATGAGATATACCAATTATTATGTGCTTGTGGACTTGGCTTGACAAACCAGCCAAACCATCTCTGCCATGTCCGCCTAGAACATCTACTTCTATAGATGTGTGGCTGTAGTGTATGACAGGAAACTCTTCTGACAAGAATTTTCCCTTTGCCAACGAGGAGCATGACTTCATTGTCAATCTTATCGCGATCGAGTGATGCCAGGGAGTAAATAACTAGCATAGCATAGCATCGATTTCGCCACTCTTCTTTTGCATCCACATGCCATGCGAAGGCGCGTGTTGATCCCTGCCCAGGCCGAGAGGACGTATGTAGGGAGTTCACGCCAAACACCAGGCCATGGGGACATGAGCCTGGAGGGCCCGTTCTCACAGGATACGCGGATATGTTACAGAAATTTAGCAGTGTCTGGATTTCCTAATTCTCCCTAATCCCTAACTCAGAAGTTTCAGTTTCATAATGTAACACCACAGAGGGTCAGAAGTTAGAGTTTCCAGAAGGCGCCCTGGCACAGCCTCGTATCTCGGTGCAAATTTTGGCGTCTCTCCTATTTTGGCATGAAGTATAATGACCTCGAACGGATGCCTGTGGCACGTACAGGTTCTGGCCTGCTCATACAATAGCAACCATATGTACGCTTGGTTTTTTATGGGCTCGGCTCGGAGACCAGCATGGGAAGATATTATCTCTGCCCACGAAACACGCTTGGTTTTAGCTACTGCTGAAAAGAAGTTTCTTTCAGGTGATCCAAAGCATGACTGGGTGGGGGGCGACTCCGTAATGACTGTAGAGGACCCATAAATAGGGTTTATGATTTTATTGCGGAAGCGGCAAATTAAAGAAGCCGCTTCTTGTGAGGAAGAGAAGTTTCAGTCAAGAAGTCTCAACGCGGAAGTTTACAATGAATCTTGTACAGCCAACAACGAAACCTGGCTTTGTACTCTGTGTTCATGATGATTCTGGAAATTGATTATTTGGTAGGGTCCTTTTATTCTTATACACTATCCACGACCGACTTTCCTTTTACACAAACCATCTGAAGATAAAAAATCATTATTTATTCTGTCCAATGCACTGTGCACTTTTCAGAAGGGGATCGCGCACTAGTCTCTTAGTTCTAGCTGAAATGTGGCGTGAAGTCAAATTTCTTCGAGCTGTGACACGTCGAACGATACAGGATCTTCACACAAATAGAAAGCACCCTGCACAGACCCCTCCACCACAGGACCTCGATTTCATTGAAGCAGTCTCGCTTTGTGCGTGGTGTTTTCATTCATTCCCGATGATGTCTAAAGAAGAAGGGAACGTTAAAAGAAAATAAATGTAGCTTCTCTGCGACACGCGATACTGTACCTACAGAATCGTTTCGTTATGCGTTACGCCAACATTACATAGGGTAGCAAATGAGCCATCGCAGCGACAAGACTCTTTTCTAGGTCAGATGAAAGTCCCGAACACACGAAATGTATATATTTGAATGATCGTGTGAGACAAAAGCAAAGGCAAAAGCGATGGTGATATAAAAAACAAAAGTATAAATTGGAGACGTGCATGCTTTGAAATAGAAATGTCGCCGAGGCAAGAGGAACAGAAAGACATAAAATACTCGAATGATAAGCCCAGACAAGCAAGCTCTCATGATAGCCATCCTTCATTTATCTCGTGCCCATTTATCCTTCCAGCATTTTCTCATTCGCGAGATTTGATTGATTTCAGATCGTTCATTGTGCGATGGTAATCGTGCGGCATCATGCAGAGCGGGCTCAGCTACCTGAAAAATCAGACGTTACAGAGTGATGTGAGCCCGAACGAAGTTTGATAAACTTACTTCATGTTGAGGATGCGATAAGGGCGTTTCGGTTGTGGTTTTTTAGCGCCAGCCTTGGTTTTTGGGCCATTAGCTGGCTTTGGAATGAGGAACAGCTTCTGTCCGTCGAAGGACAACAACGCCAGGGCCAGTGCCATTCCAACGAGAACAATGACAGGCTTCATATCTGCTGGTTCGAGGGACGAGAGATGGGGCCCGTCAACAAGGTCTACAAGAGATGCCCAAAACTTCGAAATCGTTCTCTTTAAATAGACACCGGAATGTATGCATGGCAAATAAGCATGGGGCGTTTTGACACGTATCCAAACGGCGGCCTGGCACAGCCTGGTGTGAGCCCATTGCAAAGTTGACGGATATCCTGCATCGCCTAAACATCATGGCCTCGAGCGGATATTTTTCACACGTACACTGATCCCAAATTATGACCATTTTTGCTTCCTACGCATCGCGGACATCAGGTATACTAAGCATTTCCTGTGGGCTTGGCTTGCCAAACCAGCGAAGGCATGTCCGCCCACGTAGATGTTTGGATCTAGCGATTGACGAAACTCTTCCGACAAGAATTTTCCTTTTGGCGAATGGGAACCATGACCACATTCTCTACGGGTATCTCGCCACACTGCTTTTGCCGTATGCATACCTGCATATGTTGATCCCTGCCAAGACCTAGAGCACACAGACTAGGCATCAGGAAGATCGTTCTGGACATGATGAATGGAAACTTTGGTCTGTAGTCCGTGCTTATTTACGCGAGGCCTCGTTCATGTTTGCTGAGTCATCAGAATGGCAAGACGGCACAGGGAATAGGTGCTTGAGGCCAGATCAAAAATCGAGTGCTGCTTGCCTTTCGATACATCGCTTTTGCTTCGTTTTTCTGTTTTTGTCTTTATTGTATTCCGGTAACTTGAATCAAAATGTCATGTTATTCAGTCCAGCGTTGCCAGACGCTAAAAATGAAAAGCTGCCAACGACAGAAAAAAATACCCAAAATTGTACCACATGCTGCCACAGGACTCCCAAAAAATTTTCAACATGGGATCTCAATATAAATAAAATGCGTTTCCTCATACCTACATGTGAGCTGACAGAGATGAAAAATTTCACTTCCATGAACTATTACTAATCTGAAAAAGTGCAAAGTACTTTTGATCCTCCGAATCATGGTGTAGTTCCTCGCAGCTTAGTCCTCGGCCGAGGATGGGCACCCTCGACCTCGAGGAAAACCGGCCGAGGGTCGAGGTTCACAAGCAAAATGCAACCAATAAGCTGTTTCTCATTTTTGAGACAAGGCGCACAAGTGTGCCTTCTCCTTGCACGTGAAAAAATGCGCAATTTTTCCGCTAGTGTAGGCTTGCTTTGTCCAAATCGCTTGCCTTTTTATCCCTGTGGGTGATTTTTCTCTTGAAAAAACAGTCAGAGGACCATGAAAATGGACTTAGCCTTTTTACTACCGTCAGAAAAGTGACCTTTGCAAAAAACTTCATAAGAATTGACCCAGAAAACATTTTTCCATGTTCTTTTTTTGTTTTTTCGCTCTAATCCTAAACGAGATTTTACCGCTATTTGCGGCGTGAGCCTGCGCATGTGCACGCAGGCGGGTTACGGTGCTGCACAATGCATTGTCCAGCGAGGCACACGATTTTCAAAAATTTGAGATAGGGTAAAGTACCCTAACTCCGATATCTAAGCTGTCAATTGATGTCTCCCTATGAAAATAAGGAAGATGTAATTTTTTATAGGGTCTATGTTGAAGTCATCTACCTAGGAATCAGCAAACCTGCGCAAACCCGCTTAAGCAAAGTAATTAGGGGTAAAATGCGGTTTTTTAAAATTATCGGTGTGTTCGGAATTAGGGCCAGCGTTGGCCTTAAATCCAAACACCGCAGGAATGTTAAAAGATACGAACCCAGTCAAATTCAAGAAAGAATCGCTAGTAGAAATCGATTCTACACTAATTACTTCAAGTGTTAGGCGAAATTGCAACAAAATAAATTTTTTCAATCAAACTAATATAAAAAAATGCCGGGACATAGGGCTGGCTCCATGTCTCGACATTGTTGGAGCTTCCTGCGCCAATTAGCAAGGAGATCACGACTTATTAGACATTTTCCAGAGGTCAATGTTGGGGCAGAAGTGGCTGGCCACCCGCGCCCCTTGAACTTTCCGAGATCTGGGAAAATCGATCCCGATCAAGTGTTTGGCATTAGGCTCTGATCAGCAGTATCGTCGCGATGTTTCACAATTCAATGATCAAGAATACTTTTTTCCTGCTCAAAACCAGACTACTGTACAGAACTTTAACTACAATAAAGCGGTGCGGGCTCGCTACGTTTGTGAGAAGGGCTTAGCTTTGTACCGCAAAGAAATCGATAAATCTTGATCAATTTGAATAAATCGATTTTGATTTGTGTAATTCCGCGAGAACAGCTTTGCTGCAAACGAAATACTTACAATCCCATCACTAAATAGGGCTCTTCACATTGGCGCCGTCCGCAGAATCCAACATTACGGTTTTTTTGTAATCGCAAAAATGGCATAATTATACCACGTCTGTCAACGCTGATTCAGTTACTCATATTCAATGCCAGTCTCATCTCATTGACATCCACCCACGCCAGTGCCACTTCTACGTCAGGGATTTTCTATACCCTGAAAAAGCTGAAAGGGAAGAGCCTCAAAACGACAACCAGAAATTTCATTAGATATGAACTTGGACTATTACGACATCGAGATGAAAACTGATGCCTACTTCAATTTCTACCCTGCTATCGGCAAGAATTCTTGGATTGGATCGACAGCCTGTCTGCAAAGATCTTGCTGACTTTGATGATTAATGTGAGCGATCTGCTTTGTATACCTTGCGACTTTGAAAATTGCACTGTATTTCTCTTGCACAGGAAAATACAGTTCTTTCGTGTTCCTCCCAATAAATGCTGTTTGGAGGAGTGGAGATTCCCTAGCTATGACGAAAGTACAGTAGCAGCGCAAGATGACAGACCCGGCTGTGCTCACTATACTCGTAGGTTTCAGGAGGCATGGGGCATCGTAACAGACACATGCCAGAAGTATCAGGACGAAAACTTGCTTTTGTTCGAATTATCTTTATAGTCACATTGTATTTCCACTTAGCAACATGAGGAGCTGTGAAGAAAAGGTGCGGCTAAATACAACATCATCATGACGTGTGTATATGCAGGCAGAAAGTGAAGTAAAATGGAATCATGACAGCGTGTAATGTAAGTTTAAGGAGAAAAGCAAATTTGCTTCTAAACGTGGTATATTACGTAAAGTAGCGCAATAAAGTATCGCGAAATATACTCGTATCATAAAGTCCCACGGAGAGGGGGATAAGAAACAATTTTAAAAAAATTTCGATGAAAGATTTATTTGTGTGATCAACGAACTATTCAAACTACAATTATTAACACACACAGAGAATATGTTACCTCTTACAACAGTTTCTTGATCTGGCGGCCTTTGGATTCACTGGTGCAACCTCACTACCTGGCGGGCTATGGCGAGAGAATTATTGATCTTCCCGTTGCTGGGAGGCGTCAACCTCTCAGGATGATTTCAGCCGCGATATAGTCGCAAGACTTGTCTTCTCCAGTTGGAGTTTTTGTCGGTGGGTGGCTTCACTGGGAGCATGCTGGGCCTACATTAGGATACTATGGCTACAATTTTAAGGGATCCTATATTCAAACAATACTGTACAGCATCGTGTATATTTCAATCGAAAACGACATTCCACGCAAGAAATAATACGAGACTGAAGATTATGTTATGTGTGCCAAATTTTCCCTTCGAAATGTGCTGTATTTTTGCCTACGACCCATTAGAAATTACAAATTTCACAGACTACGTTTAAGTGCTCACAGTATTCTTTTTCAGAAAATCAGTTAAAATGCAATACGATGCCAATGTGGTATCGTTGAGTGCACCGACCATATACTTACTCGTATAACATCAATTAGATGTTTAGGACACTCGTTGACCAGTCAACGGAATGCAACAATTCATGTACTCCAGAGCCTCACATCGGCCCAGGTAATCAGGTCAGAGCGAATATCCGCGTAACACCTTGCAACCCGTTCATCATCAAAATTGCTGCCGCAAATTCGCGCAAAGCCTTCTTTCTGGGTCCAGGGAAAAGCCTGATGTATCTCAGACTAATGTTAGGTGACGCGACTATGACAATTATAACCTCCCTAGGCAGTAGCATATCTCATTGCCGTATACTGACATTGACGACAGTGCTACCCAAGTCTTTCTTGAAAAATATTTTCACGAACGCATGTCTGAACAGTTTGTTTAACTTGACATAAACGAAGACATGCGACCATGCGCTGATAAACCGCAACGCTGTGGTGAAGGGTACAATTTGCAAATTAGTCTCAAGAGATAACTTAGCAGTGACGGACAGAACCCAGAACACCACTTGCTCCATACGTGATAAGGAGAAGAGTGCCCACGGTTTGCACCACCAAACGAAGAATACTCTCCCACAATAATTTACGGGACGGTTGCTTTTTTAAAATTTATAACCACAAGTTTTTCTGTCTTTGGTATGATACATGCGCCAATAATTTTTACCTATGAATGTCTGCGTACAGTTGAAGAAAAGATGGCAAAAGCAAGGATACAATCTCGCTCATGAAAGGAATATCTATAAAAGTGAACGTCAAGAAAATATGCCGAAGATGAGTTTTACTGGGACAAGAAGAACATGCACCAGCATGCTAATCAAAATGCACTAGCTATAAATGTGGCGTCAACTGCAACTTTGTTCACAGCGCATCAACTTTGTTCGAAAGGTTGCTCCTCATGATACGTATTATGCAAACTTTTGCATAAGCAAAGCGCATGCTTCTGTCGAATATGTCAGTCATACTCCAGTTACTGTATGACTGGGTGGCTGGAAATCTGCTCGAAGCAGCCTGTTTAGCACCTTCCACACTGTCGATCGGACTCATATTGTAATTGTACTGTAAAAGGCTGACCACTTGACTTTGACCAGCACCAGCATGATCATAATGGGCTGTATTTTATGCAAATATATTACCATGTACAGTAAAATGTGGAATCGCATCTTCTGGTAATCATCGCTGTCGCGCCCAGTTTCCTGATATTTGACCATAACAATACCTGATCCTGTAACCAAACTACGAAGCGATGGACTAACAAAAACTGTCTGAATGACAAGTGTTTTTCTATTAAAGTAAGCAATGCACTCGTCTCACGATCAGATGATCCTCTCGCCTTCGAGCATAATGCATTTAGACTGACGTGGCCGAAGGTGATGAGCACAGAGGACGACAATATAAATTGCTTCCAAACCAGTGGAATTTACGGCCTGTGCGACATGTGCGTCTCGAAATATATCTAGAGGCAGCATTAATTTCCCTGGTTTATCTTATTTTAAAATAGAACATGAAACCGCGCTCGACTAAAATAAGGAGTACCATAACCCTAAACTAGGGCGATGTATGTTTAAAGGTTTGGGGCAACCAAGCGGCAAATACCCTTTTGCAGCTGCACCTTACGCCTTTGGGCGACAGATTTTTCATGGCCCGTAAAAATCTAGAAAACAAAAACTAGATTTTTGTCGTGAAAGAGGAACCTAATAAAAGCTGAGTCTTCACTCATTCTTCTCAGTGCCGATCGCCGCTGGCTACAGTAGAACGAAGGGGAAAATGGGCTACGAAAAAGGCAGCTCTCGCTACCTGGCCTTTGGGGCTATTGTATTCAGCACTGTGGCCGTCACAGGCTGTTTAATAATGTTTCCATTGATTTTCCGCTATGTGCAAAGCTTGGAAAGTTCCATCCAGGTCGAATTGAATTTCTGCAAGGTAAGTGATTGAACCAAGACGGACCAATATGATCTAACCAGACGTGTTATATTTCAGACCCGCTCTCGCGCTCTCTGGCGTCAACTGCTGGACAACGGGGCCTTGGGAGGCACGCAAAATGGTCGCTACCTGCACGCTATGTTGCTGTCCCATGAACGCCAAGCTCGAGGTGCTAAGAACGAAGAGCACAAGCACGCTCATAAAGGTGCTTCTGCTAAGGTCAAGCCAGTAGTCAAGGCAACTGCGCACATTCAAGCCGAAGAAAAGGAGGAGAAGGTTGCTGAAGCCCAAGTTCAGGCAACATCCCCCGTGGCTTTGGGACAATGCTGCACATGCCATCGTAAGTTAATTTTATGGGTGTATTCCTCCAAATAAGTGACGCAGTAACGTTTCCCAGGTGGAGCCGCTGGATCAGCTGGCGCCCCAGGCGCGGATGGACAAAACGGTGAGGATGGACATGCTGGAGAACCTGGCGATCGCGGTGCACCAGCTCCACCAATCGGTCTGCCACCAGGCGGTGGTGTAGAGCAATGCCCCTGCGAATCTGCCGGACCAGGTGACGCTGGCGAACAAGGACCGAAGGGACCCGATGGAGAAAAAGGAGACGATGGACCACCAGGCGCTGATGGAAAACCAGGAGACGCGGTAAACACGCTTGGTCCTCTTAATTTTAAAATATTTAACACCGACACTTTTTAGGGACCCCAAGGCCCACCTGGGCCACCTGGACCTGCTGGAGGTCCAGGTGAAGTGGGGCCACCTGGCGCTGACGGAAAAGTTGTTGGTAGTAAACCTGGTCCAGATGGCAAACCTGGTCCAGCGGGTAAGCCTGGTCCACCAGGAGATGCAGGCAAACCAGGCGCCCCAGGCAAGGATGGTGGACCCGGACCCGCAGGTCCAGCTGGCGACGCTGGCGCACCTGGTGGCCCAGGAAAAGCTGGCGGTCCTGGTGCCCAAGGCGATCCAGGCAAACCTGGTCCGATCGGCGGATGTGAGCACTGTCCACCTGCACGTTTGGCCCCTGGGTATTAGCCATTGATCGGCACAAGCAGTGGGAACTGCCAAGGGAGTGGGTTAGTTAGGTCATGGTTATACCCGCACAGGGTCTGACACAATTACTTTGTGCTATCATATTCTTCCTGGAAGGTTCAGTCGTTGACCCATGCGCGTGGCATAGCCTTCAATAAAGAGTAGCTGTTGGGGATCTTCTGTAAACGCTACCAAGGCACAATGCATTTAATCCGTGAACCAAAATCAGAGCAGCTACTGTGAACTGCAGCAGACTTGCACTATCGTCGTTCACATACCTACAGCCCAGTTGGCACAATTCACTAGATTCGTGGCCTGGGCACGCTGGTTTCCATTTACTTGTGATTGGCAATGACGGTAAAGAAGACATTGGACTGTAGCGATGACCTCACTGTACCATTCAGAGTGACGTTAAATATTGAGTGAGCACGAGCTCACGAAAAGTCACTGGGCATTTTAACTGTTAGCGCGCATTTCTATTTGGCCACATAAAATCATGAACTAATTCACTGTCAATCACACAACGCCGTAGGCGATTTTACTCGTCCTTGAACTAGTTACTCTACACAGTTATGTTCTCTTATTTAAACCTGTTTCCTCCACTCAAAAACAACGTTGAAAGTGGGTGGATCCGTATATGAGGAATGCAAATCAATTTGCTCAAATGGGCTTGTCATTGGAAAATGCTATTGAGCACGGATCAAGTTGAGGATACAGGATGTTATAGTGTGCCAGCAGAGGGTCAGAGACATCGCTTCCGCTATTGCTTCTTCTCTTTCATGGACAAAACGAGACCATTCATTTAAAAATCATATCCATGTACCGGTGCATAGTTATTGTCTTGTTGCAAGCAGCGACAGTTTGAAATTTGTTTATTGCAGCACGCTGAAACAAGATTTTTGGACTGGAGCCAGTGTCGCCTCGATTTTCACTCTAGAACTTGCAGCACGCGTTCTCTATGCCCAGCCATTATGACCAGCGAGCATGTGAGACGACTAATGGGCATGGCAGCTCTTCTTTCAGACTCCATAAAGGAGCACGATTCTGTAGGACTTACTCGGAGTGCATGGGTTTGATAATAACAATTTGTTGCACTCACGATCACCGTTGGTGATTTCGCGATCGCATTATTTGACAATTTTGACAGCCATTCTTTACTCGGGTACTTATAGAAAGGCAGTGACAAACCTGTTTCATCTGCTGAAAAACAAAACATCTGTATAAAACATAAAAGTGGGCGGTATAAGGAGTGCGAATCAGTTTACGATGAGAACAGTGAGTGAGGGGATTACCTGTAGAGACCGGACTGGCAATAGATGCTCTGGAGCCGGCAGCTAGGAGCTTCACCCAACTTGGTTGGCTGCCCTGAGTTTTTATCGTGGTGTAAAAGCTCTACTAGTCAGTCCATTCAGTCACGCGGACACACCGCATCACATAACGTCAGCCGAGTAGAGCAAGCTGTTGTTTGACTGCGGGCGGCCACATGCAACAGGATTCAAAAAAAATCAATAAATAGTCCAGAAATGCTGTATGTACTTTGAGGAAAGAAGGCAAAACGAGCGATAAATTTGGAAGTTCTTAAGGCTGTACGGGTACCATACACTATATGTAACTCTGTAAGTTGGTTAAGGATCCACGATAAAATGAAAAATAAGATTTCAATCATACGTATGCTTCCTTCTTCACGTTGGACTGGCTTACTTTGTACCTGTATGAGCCAGGATACTGGATGGAATTGTCGCCCTGGCGCAGTGGAATTTGGTGAGGGGCGACACGGTGCAGTCTTGGTGACAAGGGCGATCAGTCGACAAAACAGCAAGTGGCCGGGGACACGTGTATGCAACAAATTTAATGGCACAATACCAACGTGACCACAGCAGACTGCTCACGATCAGCTTAACTCCAAATGATGTTGTAACCGCCTTCCCCGTTTCCTAGTCTCATCGTCAGTGCACTAAATACCGCAAAGAAAAACAGGTTCCAGACAAGGAACCGAAGGACACCTTTGCACCTACAAATTTGTACCTTGACCTATCAAGGAAGCCTGTTTCACCAATGCCATTCGACAGAAAAACAGGCTCAACGAGAACCCTTTCTCGACAGGAATTTCAGATAGATCGCCTACCCTCAGAGATAGCCTTTTTTAAGGGGGCTGGTTTTTGGAGTGAAACATTGTATTTCAAAGAAGAAAACAGGCCTTTACATGTGGAAAGCGGGAAAGAATCTTTCATCTCACCAATCGAATATAACCCAGGAGAAAGACTATGTTCGGAACACGGCATGCTCCCTATTCGACTTCTGTTCTGAGGGGACCAGCGTTGCATGTCTGTGCATATATACACGAAAAAACCATAGTCTCTGGACTGTAAGCAGCTATTCCCAGCCAGCTGGGTGTTGCAGCGGTGAAAGGCGTCTGTCACACTTTGCTTGGAAGAGCTTGAAAGCAGTCGGCCGTGTCGCGAAGTGCGCGATTGATACGAGGAAGCGGCGGCTCGCCTATTGCACAATGCCCGAAAATGAAGCATTAAGCCCAAAGTATAGTTCGATGCGATGCGTCAAATAAGCGTGCGATGCGACGTTTTAGGCACATTTTTACATTGTCAGTTGACCCAAAAGTGTCGCATCGCACGCTTATTTGACGCATCGCATCGAACTATACTTTGGGCTATACACTTCTGGGGGATATGTGATTTAGTATCGTCCGTGCCAGGTGTGCGTTTTCTCGGTTGACCTGAAGGGTTTGTTTATCTCGCTTCTCTTGATTACTTTAAAGCACCAAACTCGAAGCATTATCGCCTCTCTCCATATCTACATCTCGCGACAACATTTATCCATAGCTAAGAACCAAACTGTACAGCGCACTCGAGGGACGAGGAACACATTCTAGAAGCATTCTACCAAAAATCGCTGGTAATGTCTCCTCCGCCCACGCATTAGAGACTTAGAATACAGTACGCCTCCCGCACCTGGGTTCTCGTGGTTTTTAAACATGCTACAAGAATAGTCTTGTAACATTTCTGTTGATCGACAAGATAGACTATGCCTTTCTTCGTGAGTGGCCTATGTCGATGTAGAAAGCCCCCACGAAATCAGGGATCAAAATGCGGTTTTTTGTGATTGACCCTAGCAGCGACCACTCTGAGCCGCTCCATTTCGAACATGCGACCAGACTGATTTTGCAGCAGTTTCCTGCTCTAATAGAGGCTGTTAATCTAATTTCTGCTTGATGTCTTGTTTCTGTAGCTAGTGGCTCGCAATTTGCTCTAAGTCACATATATCCAGTAATTTTAACCAATATCTACGGTTCTTCGTTAAAAAATGTAACGCAAAATTTATCACAAGTCAACATTTTTGTAAAGCAGCCACCAGTTGCCGGTGGTTAGGTTAGAGCCCCACGCCAAGCACAAGTTGCAGATATTGCGATCCACCAGCATTTGGGCAGTTGTGTCTGCCGTGATGTTGGAAATAGCGAAGGCTCCGACATACTTGGTTAAGTAATCAGTGACGATGACTATGCACGTTACCCGATGTGACCTTGGCAAGGGACCCAGTGTATCAATGCCGATCACGTCGAAGGGGTTCTTAACGCACAAAAGCTTCAGTGGCGCCTCGAGCGGATTCTATACAACTTGTTGCGAGCACAGAGTAAACACTCCTTGCACCACGCATAGACCGCACGATGCATCTGAAGCCAATAATACCGTTTACAAATGCAAGACAAAGTCTTGGAAAAACCAAGATGACCATCCAATGGAGAGATCAGGAAACGCAGCGGGCACAGCATGCCAAACGAGCTAAAGGCTGGAAGTCGAGACTATACGCTGTGACCGCTCGTTGATCTTGCCTCAACTCTGATAACTGTGTCTTGAAGATGCTACGCTTGCCTCGCAGAAGACTTTCCAGTCACGCGTGCTTGACCTGATACTAAGTGCGTTCAGGAACAGCAGCGTTTTCACTCGCCACAGGCTTCCCCAACGATACATGCTTGCCAACGAAATGATGCGCTCCTGGGCCCCGTTCGTGGTAGCGAGTGAGCCATTCGAAAGGATCCTGAAAGTTAGCATTGCCATCGAAGAAAGGCAGCTTGAAACCAGGCAGTTGTAGACTCGGCGCTGGTGGCGCACTAGCCTGCTGCACTGGTTGCGAGTGAGGCAACGGAGGAAGCGCAGGTTGCTGCACAGGAAGCTCGGGTGGCGGAAGCTGCTGCTGACGTTGAGTCAACATGGGTGCATTAATTAAGCGAGGTTAAAAGAGGGCAGCAGTGACAGATGAGGCAGCAGAAGTCGCGATCAATTGAGGAAGCCCGCGCTCATCTGCAGCCAGTGTGGAATCCACACACGAGCTCGAAGACGGCAGCACCGCTGAAGAGGACGATGCGGACACCGCAGACAGCGAGGATGTCGAAGCTGTCATGGCCGTTGGAGGTGGAGCCGTAGCGAACTCGCCGAGAAGTCGTCGTCGTCGTCGTCTTCTTCTTCTTCCATCATCTCTGGAACAGCAAAACGAATTGCTTACGAGGGAAAGAATCCAGACCATCAAGTTTTGGCTAACAGAGCTAGATGTACTGTATTTTGACACAAAATAGGGATGTTCCAAGCTAAGCAAAAGAAGCGGCTCTTTGCAAACAAGCTAACCAAAAGAAGCGGTTCTTTTAAATTTTCGCGAACTAGTCTTCATCTTTTGCTGTGATCCTGAAATTCTCTTTCTGGAAGCCTTCTCCCTTATTATCGCTCTCACTTAACACTCCCACCAAACTCTCTATGCGTATAGGTGGCCAATATAGGACGTACAGGTCGCGTGGTTCTCTGTGCAACAGAGCACCACGCGATATCGGCCAGCGTGGATACCGCGACCCGTCAGCATCGTCCGCGTGGTGGCGCTCCAGATGCTTTGGAAACAAGATGCAGTAGGGACAACTCAGGTGCACCGCATGCAGACTGTTGACTTGATTTTGGCGCAGTATCAGCCTGCGCTGGTGGCCCGTCTGATTATGAATGACACTAACCTTATGGACTGCCTCAACGGAAGATTTCTGGAGGTGTGGCCTTGTGCTCCAGTGGACAGCTACACTGTTTTTCCTAATTCTATACCACTGTGCACCGAATTGACTCCCATCAATGTTAGTATCTCCCACGAAGTTATTCGCGGATATTTGGATCCACAAACGTTCAGTTCATTGTGTACAGCAATTCCCCACCCGTAGAATGAGACTTGGTCGAGGAGGTGTATCTAGAAGATGAGGAGGGAAAAATATGGCTCTATCGCGCAAGTACAGGCGAGCTAAATATCTATGAATTTTCTCATTTTGGAGCATCCGCTGTATCATGACAACAGTACGAGATATTCGAATATTTCGGAAGTTATTCACAAGCCTCTTACCATGCGCAGGGCTAGGGAGCTGAGGGCTGAGAGTGCTTGCTAGCAGAACGACATATACGAGTCGCTGGAACACACCAGGACGGCTGCATCGCAGAAGGTGGTGTGAGGGGTTATGAAGATCCAGTTACAGTATATTCATCATGCAAATGAGGGTGACTTCGTCAGGATTTAGGCCTGTCTGTCAACATCTAGCGATTGGAGCGCGCGGAACCTATCTTTCTTGTCTTGTTTGTTTTGGGCCAGTGCCAGTGCACTATTGCTCTGTTAGTTTAAGGCCTGTCTGTTCATCAGTCTCATGCCTGTGCGTGCTTGGTGCGGTTGAGTAATAAACTCCTACAGTATTTTATAGTTGAAGATGCACTTTGTGAGTGTAATGGTGTGGATCCACGAGCACAGCGTGAAAATTAGAGTTCTCTGTTGTAACTACCACATGGAACTGTAAGGATGTAACTATTCGAGGCATGACCTGCAGTCATCATGGATGGCTAGTCTGCCTGTACGTTCGATCCAGGTCAGCCCTGTACGTTCGATTGGCGTCCCCAGACGGCCAAGCTGTCCTAGAGTGTGTCATGTATTTCTTCATCTAGCCAAGCACCGTACAGCGCACTCTTGGGCTAAGGAGCACATATTCGACAATCATTTTGTACCAAGGCGGGAGTCGAACCCTCCTTACCAAGTGCGCACCCAGCGTGACAGGCAAGCGCCTTAACCCGTTATGCCACGACCTGAGTCCATTTCCGCCCGCTCTCTTTGTGTGCGCGCCAAGTGCGCCTTGCCCTGTCTGGATTGGTGCGCAATGTGGGATCAGCGAAATTTCGCAAGCTCTTATCTATTAGTCTTGTTCACGTATAAGTCAGCCTAGGCTGTTCCTAGGCTATTACAGAACGCGTGTGGAACCTTTCATTGAACGATGTGTATCTCGATCAGGGGTGTTTGACACATTTCGCTGACAATCATTGGTCGTATTTCGTGCCATTTTAGTTACAGGTTTTAGAGAAAGCTGGTTTCACTTTCAATAACGCTACCACAACTAAACATAATCCAGCTATGACAAAGATGCCGTCATAAAACCAAATATCGAAACGCGATACTACTATATCTTCGACTTGATCCTGCACTTGGTGCAGTGACAAAACATGCATAAGTAGCCTGCATACTGCTACAGCAAAAATATGCGATAAGCTATGTAGCTATTACGAGGTGTGCGGCGCATGAATACACCCTTGTCTTTCTAAACGAGTGCGTCTAGCAAAGCGGGCAGCGCGTATTGCCCAATACACAGTTTGAATAATAGAGGCGAAGGACATGCCAAGTAGCAAGCCCAATCCGTCACCAATCGCGGCTATAAAAGCGGCCACATCCATCTTCAACACATCAGTTTCCATTTGGTAAGTTGAGTCAACTGTGATTTCTACCGTGTTGTTGATGACGAGCAAAGATTCATCTTGGTCCAACAATGGAACAAAGGTTGTGTGGACGTCGTAATAGTATGACGTGTCGCACTGGGGCAAACATTCGTCGGAAACCTTTTTCAAACGCGCGAACTGAAAAAGATTTTTGAGTCGAATTACTCTGATGCCAAGTAAGGTTTATTGTTTTATTATCTACGTACCAAATCTTTCAACTGTCCGCTTTCCCGAGTGCTAACTTGGCCTTGAAAAGCTGCTGATAAACAGGCGTAAACGTGAATAAATGTGCAGAAAGATGTGTCGTTTGGTCTGAGCGTATCGTAATGAATGACACATCCACAACCGACTGATATTATTTCAAAAATTTTTGCGAATTTACATGTTTCAGCACTATATTGCTTTGGATCAGTCATGTTCTTGAAAAACCTTAAAAACCGGTTATGTGAAGTCAAGTGCCGATCGCAGCGCAGCTCTCTGGCACCAGCAAAAGACGTGGCACCAGCAAAAGTTGAGGTAGGGTGCAGGTAGCGCCAAAGGCTTTTTAGGGCCTTTGGCAAAATATCCTATAAAATATCCACAACATTTGGTTGTAACGAAGCATAGGACTTCTTCCTTTACTCAGTCATTTGAGCATAGTGCCCTCGTTTTATGAAACTCCTTACCAAATGACATCGTGGTGAGAGGGCTAACTGCTTTTAAAGCATCGTTGCGTGAATCCCTGTTTTCTAAGTAACGTTAATTATCAAAATTCTTATATTCTTGTGTAGTTCGTATGTGCATATATATATATACATTGTTTGCTGCGCCTATGAGTGCATTTTAGCGATGCTTGGCGCCAGTAAAATGACATGACATGACATGACATCCTCCTGAAAGTTCTGCACGCAAGGCTTAAGTCGCAGTAGCGGGTAGAAAAACGTTTTCGCGGAAAGATCATTGAACTTTTCCTGATTCTAAGCAGGTTTCGTACAAGTTGCACCAGCTCGGAAAATTGTCAAAACATCGCACCGTATAAATGGATGTTACACGTAGGCGTATAATACAGTCAGATAAAATTTTTGTTCGACCCGAAAAGCAAGCATACTAAAATTAAAGCCCTTGAAAATGGGTGGATGAAATTTACGAAGATCAGGAACAAATGCATGGGCATTCGGAGGTGCGTCGAACGAGAATAAAAACTGCCTGCAAGCGAGTTCTTAGCCGGCATACGGCTCGTTCGTTCGGCCGCCTTAATGAAATTTTGACCTGGTATTACACCATTTGTTGTCAAAAAAAAATCGACTGAGGACCGCGAAAAAAGACTTTGCTTGACGTGTCGAAATGTCGAAGTCAAAGTGTCGAAAACGAAAAACTCAGCGAACGAAAACGTTTTTGGTACGTACTGTAAGGGTTTTTATGGTGAACTAATCCTGTTGGCCACTTGCAATTTGTATCTTTCAATTCACCTCTTTTGCAATGCAGTAAAATTAGGTCATACTAATGTAATCTCATTAAACAGCTACAGTACCGCATTTAACGTTACAGCTAGGCAGCAGCTTGCACGCGGTTCGAGGGCTCGTGAGCCGAATCAAATTTTACATGTTCTATGACTGTGACGTTTATTCAGCCATGAAGCAGGTGCTCATATTAACAAATCGTTTTTCTTCGGAGTACTATCGCTTTTACACAAATTTTGTCGCAGTTTACTTCTGCGTGACGACTCTTACCCATAGCTTCTACCATGTGGGGCTTGGGCAAAGAAGCTGCAGCGTCCTGTCCCCAAAAATTTCCGACGTTTTTCTGTATTTTTTTAAACATAACAGATCTCGACTTGTGCTCAGATTTGCCGACATATGTACATACATACAGAGCAGCGTACACTTGAAATCTATAATCAACAAATTGTACAGTACATACATCTGGCCGCAGATTCCTTACCATTACAGGTAATGCGCCAATGGGTGGCCGTCACGAAATTTGTTTTTAGTAATAGCCTAATCTGAACAGATGGTGAAAACTAGCCCTTTTTAAAATTATGGTTGCTTTACTGTATTTTTTCATGTCCATCGTCCACTGATAATCCCGACTTCATTTCGCGCACATTTTTTTCTATGTACACACACACTGGTGCAACTTGTCGTAAACTCCTGGCAATCAGGGAAAATTCACCGCTCTTTTGCACAGAGCTTTTTCTTTCAGCTGCGCGAACAGTTTACTTTTCTGCTGACATATTTTGGATGCTCACTTACTACAATATATCCAACTCCTTTCCGTCTTTTTTAAAGCCCACCACACCCCACGGCCTGTCCAATTTGGCTACAGTAATCCTCTCGCCGCGGCTGGGTGTGCGCGGCCGAAAAAAAGGGGGAAATTTGGTGATTTGATGGCTTTAAAATAATTTTATTCAATAAGTAAGGGCAAAGATGAAAAACCGCTCTGTGCAGCGCCCCTTTACCTGAAAACCCATCGAATAAAAAAGATCCGACCAATTTTTCTTGAGTTTTGCTCGAGATATTTAGCCGCCCGCGTTGGAATGATGGACTTCGACGAAGATGATTAATTCAAAGGACCGTTTCGTCGAATATATGTTCTGATTGGTGAAAACAGGCGAGCAAAAATTGTTCTTCAGCCTTTTTTCTAGGAAGTAAGCATTACTCTATGACTGTGAGGCGTCTATTTTGCCGATAGGGAATTTTTGGAGCAGCGGTACTTTAAATGTGAATAATTTTGCGGGCGGCTAAATCATTTATCACCCAATCCTCATACGACCTCCGGGATGGTGTCAATACAAAGCAGAGAGGTCTCCGGGGCGCTACACAGAGGGTTTTTGCGTTAGAATGTCTTCGAAGGGAAATATAACAATTCAATGTCGCAGATACAATAAACATGCAACATTATTCTAAAATTATGATAGAAATTCGATCCAAAGTTCCCATTGGAAAATTTTTAAAGTTCTTCATCATCACTAGCTATTTGTTTATCAGTTCGATGCTCTTACGCTTGTTCTCGCAATTTTTTACAGAATACGGAGGAATATTCTACCGCCTAAACAGCGGCGCTGAATAAACGAAAAAGAAAACGATCGGTTCGCCTATCAAAAACAAATCTGATGAAGTATGGTGTGTGTGAATAGTTTGTGCATATTAAGAGTGGTGGAAAACTAGACGTGAAAATAAAGGAAATAGTCAATGACATACGAGCAGGCCGGACTTTCCGGATCCGCCTTCGCTCTATTCTTGTTGATATTGTGCTGTTTTGTCAGGGCGCTAAAAACTTGTCATCTTATGTCGTATTATGTTTTTCTGCTGTGAAACTACATGATGTTAATTGTGTCATATGTTTGTAAAGGTCTCGTTGCATGTTGCTTCAAAATGTTAAACTTCCACAGTCGTTCACAGAATTCGAGACTGCAATAAAAAAGTAATAGCTCTCAAAATGATAAACATGACTCTATGATATTTAAGTGATTATGAAAAATTCGTTCAGAATCGTGATAATTTTCAAACTGTGAACGCGGGTCTAGCAGCCATTGATCACGGTAAAAGTGATTTCGACCGCAGGTTTAGCTGCTTATGACAAAACGTCATGAAATTCCGAAATGAACAAATGAAGGAGCCGTGACCCCATGTCAAAATGCCCCTAGCTGCTTGCTAAAACGTCTTTGGGCACTAATTTTTAAGAGTGAAGAAGAATGCAGGGACAATTTCAATTTAACCTCGCGCCTAGCGTATATAGCGTCAACGATAACAATAACGATATCATGTCATTGACTACATCTTTTCAACGTCGTTGACGAAACGATAACGATATTAGTCCGAAAAAACGATATGATATCGTTAATTATACCGTTAGTTCCTAGTTTTAAAGTTGCAAGTTCATGCGCTTTAATGGATGGTATTGACCACGATCGCAGGATGCAACTGTCGGTGAATGAACGCTGTATCAGTCTCCAATAACACTAACATTTTTCCGAACCTAAAAATTGTACCTGACGCGGCGTCAGAAAGCACCTGCACTACTGGAATGTCTAGAATGTCAACAGCGTTCTCGAAGATGTCAAGCAAGATTGAAGAATTGACAAGAGAAAGTTAAAAAAATTGTCAGTAATTAAACGGGGCATGTTGACAGTATTTTGATGAGACTTGTGTTTGGACAACAGAAGTCTAATTTTGTGCGCGTCATTGTAAAATTAAAGAAAGTATTCCATAAATACCAGAAACAGATCACATCCACAATCAATTAGTACTCCAAAAAAGTTAAAGCAAGCTTAGAGCGCCATGAATCTGCTAGTAATTCTCCTTGGTGTCGCTGTTGCTGGTGCATTTTTTTTTCAATTTGTTGTATTTGCTCGAAGCCAGCCACCTTGTACGCAGGGCTGCGCAGAAACCAGACCACACACCAGCGTCCCTCTGCGTATCTCCACTGAAAGCACCTGCACGCGAGGGCATCCTGCGCCATAAATCGACTCCCTCGGACGATGGAGGACGGGCTTTAAACCCCTCGGATTTCGACGGCCGAGACTGCCTACTCGTTTTGCTTCAGTCCTTCCACTCGAAGCACCTCTGGTTACCGGGTGAGTCGCCCACGGCCTGGCATACAAGGTCAGCGGGGGTTTGTTGTTCGCAAACCGACCCTTATCATCGGGGGTCGAACCCAAGACGAGTCCAGCCGCTAGCTCCCGAGCAATACGGAGAGACGAAGGCCGAACCGCCTACCCACCGCGGCCGCGTTGTTGTTGGTGCAATGGTGGACAATGATGCAAGGTGATAGGCCATGAGAACAAATAGCCAGCAAGCCAGATCCTATAAATGGGGATCCTGGCCGCGATTTGGTCCAGGAAGCATGACCCAGTTTGTGCGGCTACAACCTGAACAGGAACGCATCATCTGGACAAGGTGGTGATCTCCAAATGGATACAGTTGTCTTGCAGACCTCTTTAGAGGCGGCAAGTCCCCAGTTCTCCGCTGCTTCTCCACTGTTTCTCTCCAGAGCTCCGAGTCCAGAGGAGCTCGACAGTACTTCCGCCAGACTCCCACCTTACCGAGAGGCAACATTGCGTCTTTTCCGCGAAATAATCACGATATTTAACGCGCTAACGATATCTTTCGAGAAACGGTCAACGATTAGCGATAACGATATTTTTGGGATATAATTAAGGAACGATAACGATATAGTTTTCCTATCACGATATATACGTTACTCGTGCCCGACAAAAGTTTCACTTAAGAACTGTTATTAGAAAAATCCAGTCTTGTTAATTGTGATTGCAAAAAGTTTGTAAAAAAGATATTGAAACTGTCTGACCAAAAACAAATGCTCTAGTACAAATTAGTAGATCGAAATTCAGTAACAGCATATCGCTAAGTGCGAGTTGCAGACAGCCCCTGCACAGAACTCAGAAATTTCCTAAAGCGCCATGCACAGGACCCAACGCAAGTGTGAACCAACATCTGGGACACCCCGGTCATAAACATCATACGAAGCTGAAAGGAGCCTTAAAAAAATTCGCATGGGCAAAGTGTGCAGTACAGTCTACCTACTGTACTGTACACTGCTGAAAAAGTACAGTACACTTACTGTGCACTCACAGCTTTAGGCTAGCAAATTTCACAGCGAGGACTTTGTTTTATCTGAATGAGTGAGGCTAGAAAAAAAGATTAAAAAGCAGAATTTGTCAAGTAACATACCAATCAGAACAGTACATCACTACCTATACTGTAGTTGTGTTCATCACCCTCAAAGAAGCAAGGGTACAAAACTAAACTTTTTCTTTGGCAGTTAAAAAAGAGCTGGCGGAAAAGTGTCAGGCAACTAGCCGCAAAATTTATAGTGGATTCTCCAGAACAAATTTACTTACTCGAAAAGCTCGGGTTTGATATCTTGATGCCTTCTTGTATCAAACTTATACCGATTCATGCATTTGTCCAACAATTTTCTGCGAGTTCTTCTCAGCCTGACATAAGCTGCAGTGCCTGTAGGCACAAAACTGATGCTATCGAAAACTGTTGGCAAGTAATTTTGATAAGATAGATTGATGCCAGGTAAGTCTTCCACGGGATTCGAGAATCGCGCGTCGATTGATGTCTCGAAGTATAGTTGACCAGTTTTTATGGATGATCTGAGCGACGATTCGAAGACAATGGATGATACCTGAAGTAGTGATAGAAATGACCTCAGGGTTAAGGTCAGAACTCTGTCAAAACCCTGATTGACCGACCCTTGGTCAAAGTCAGGGTCAAGGTCAGAAAATTTTTTGAGGCGTCGGTCAAGGTCAGGGTCAGGTCAGAAAGTTTTTCGAGGGGTCTGTGACGAAGTCTTGTATTTCCCGCTCAATTTATTGACAATCAACAGTTCTGGCCACGACCAATAACAGTGATATAGTTCTTGTTCTGGACTGACCTTTCAAACTGTCTTGAGGATGTCTGGGCGCATAAGACTGGTTCGAATCCTTTTCTATTCTGTTAGAACAGGTCGCCTTCTCCAGGTCTTGTACATTTCCCTGATTTGCATATCTCCAAATTATCAGACGTACCTGTTCTTGGCCTAGGCCCTGTGCATTTCCCTGATTTGCATATCTCCAGATTATCAGACGTACCTGTTCTTGGCCTAGGCCCTGTGCATTTCCCTGATTTGCATATCTCCAGATTATCAGACGTACCTGTTCTTGGCCTAGGCCCTGTGCATTTCCCTGATTTGCATATCTCCAAATTATCAGACGTACCTGATCTTGGCCTAGGCCCTGTGCATTTGCCTGTTTTGCATATATCCAAATTATTGGACATACCTGTTTTCTGGCTAGGCTCGGTGCATTTTCTGGGGGTATATAAGGACGTGTATTTTCTTGTGGGTTAGACATTCATCATCGTAAGTAGTAATTAAAGTCAATGGCTCGTTTTCCCTTTCGAAGTTCACACCGTCGATTTACGCCGTACGGTCGATACTTTGGGTAAGCGCTAATTGGTGTGGTTAGGCGTCTGCCTCTCGCGCCAAGTGCGCAGTTACGGGCGAATGTTCGACTCGCGGGCCGGTAAATCATTTCGTGTAAAATGTGTGCCTTCACCCTCGAGTGCGCATAAGCGGTGGGTGATGCGGTAAAACATGAACATGAACATGAACATGGTGTAGTTGTCAGCAATCCCTATCCCTAGATAGGTGGACCATCAGTCAAAAACCAACTTCATCACAGGTCGGGCAAGGTCAGGGTCAGGTCAGAATTTCTTGCACCTGGTCAGAATATTCTGACAGCGAGAGAAAGTAAATTTAGTGAAATATTGGCGAGAAAATTTTCAAGCTCTTATCTTCCTGTGTAGAGATCTGCGGACAGTTTCACAGTTCTTAATCCCAAGGCATGCACTAAATTCTAGGACAGTCCTAAGTCGTTTCACAATCAGCTTCGTGTCCAACCCAAGTACACCAGGCTCTCTTAAGCTCAGGACGACCTCGACGATGTCCCAAGTCTGGTGTCTTTATATCCTATAGCAACATTGTCATGCTGTCATGGCTGTCAAGCTCAGGGCAGTTGCTTCACGCTTTAAATTTTAGTATTGATTTCCCGCGGTTAATTTTGTGGTCTGCTAAAATGTCTTAGTCATCTGTTTCAATTATGAAACAAGATGAGACCTGTCTTAGGACGTGTTGAAATCCACGGATAAGGCACCCCTAGAACAGCTATTGTGACAGGTCCGAAATTTGTGTCTCAGCGTTGTCCCAACTTTCTGTCTAATAGAGCCCTGAATTCGTACAGTGAAAAATCAGAATCGCACTGTGAAACTGGCCCTGCTGATTCCGAGTCTTGTGCTATTGCATTTTCCAGTATTATCTTACTCGCACAGTATTCCTACCAGCCCAGCTGCATGGACTACTGTGTGCCAGGGTAGTGTGCGTAAGCCATTTATCTGTGGCATAGCAATCCCTATCTCTTCCCATTCGTTCTTATTCAAGCTCGGCCTCATTGGCGCAAGATATTCTGGCTGTATCAGCCACTTCCAGCCTGGTAGAGCGCCTTTTCTCGGATAACGGAGGAAAATAAATCGACTATGCAGCAGGCAGTTGGAACATGAATCGATGTTAAAACGAGTGGGATCTATTATTGATTTTCAATGGGTGTCAGCTTCTCTAGTTTTCAATATCCGTGAAAACAGCTCTGCATATCTTTTTGAGCTTGATAAAAATTCAGTTTTTCGGGCTGCACGTCCCTCGTACTACCGTGGGGTTAAAAAATACCCCAAGATAACGATCAGTGTTTTAATTAGACTAATTAACACTAATTAACACTAATTAATTAATTTACCAAGTACAATCTGGGTTTAATAGATCATAACTAACCTTCAAATGATTTCCAGTCCTCTTGATCACCAGATAATCACTAATTATCATGCAATTCGATCGAATTTTGGTGATTGGCCCAGGGGGGCAGCGCGCACAGTGGCCACGTTGAGTCATAGGCGAAAAAAATGATCGATCGTGAAAAAACTAATTGTTGTAAATCGATGGATTACGCCACAATCGTGTCGGAATGATCAAAATACGCAGAAATAAATGGGGAATAAAACCTCGTGGATCGAATATCTTGTTAAAGATTTTTAGGAATCGATTTTTCCAGCCAAATGATTCACCTTCACATACTGTATTGCGCCGCCGCGCACACTGGCGCAGGCGCGCGCTGTAAATGACGGTAAAATCTAGTTCAGCATTAGAGCGTTAAAACAAAAAAAAGAACTTTGAAAAACGATTTTTGGATCGATTTGTATCGATTTTTTTGCGGGGATCACTTTTTCAAAGGTAGTACAAGGGGTAATGCAGGGTAATTTCAGGTAATGCCAGGAAATCGTCAGCTGTCGTAAAATTTCTTGGTAAAATTGCAAACACAGAGAAGTTTTGTTGCTGGTGCCCATTACAAGCAAATTTTTTTGTCCGATCAATGTAAGAGTCAGTGCCAAAAAAAGTTACAATTCCTCCCAGGACAATGGTCAGGTCAGAAAGTTTTTTGAGGGGTCGGTCAAGGTCAGAATCAGGTCAGACAGTAAAAAACCAAAGTCATTGGAGCAGTAACCTGAAGATGATAAGACTACCCTGAACGAGGCCCCGATAAGTTGGCACAGACACTTACATTTATCTTGAAACAACTGGATACAGTAACGATATGACCTTGCTTGCCATCCGTGCAGCAATCGAATATAACACCGTTAACTCGACATCGTTTAAGAATTTTGTCGCATTTGAACATGATATCTTCATGAAATTCGTTCATGCTTGTCCACTCAGAGCCGAGGGCTTTGATTGTTTTATGAATAACTTCATTGTATGCCAGCGAAAACGGTTTTTCAATGTTTATCGTGGACACATCTCGAGGGTCGCACCCATTTCTGCTCGTGAGTTAGCAGTTCAGCACGCCCGCTACCGTTTCTTAATTAGGGTTTGCTTTCTTTTTTCAATTTCAGACACAAGGTTTTTTGACCACAACAAAGTTTTTATTTTTTTTTTTTTCTTTTTAGTCCCTACTTTATTTTTTTATTTTTTTTTAGTGTCTCGTTTTGGTTTTCTTATTGTCCACTGTTTTCGTTTTGTCAGCGTGGCTATACTCGGCTTATCGCCATGTATCTGCTGCCGTTTTTAAAAAAACCGTAAAAACACAAAACAACAACCGACCATTTGATAAACGCAGGTTTGTTGACCGTTTTTGCTCCAGGGTGCTGTCTCCTGTCCGTGGCTGCCTGGCGTTTTCTGACGATGATTGGTCAGTTATGTTCAACTTTGCATCGGCCCACATTATTGGATGATTCTAATAACAGTCGGTCAGTCTGCCGATAAAATTTGTGAAACTGAGCGCAAGAGGGCACTGAGTTTTGACTCTTGCTAGTGACCTTTATCTAGTCGCTTAGCGACGACCAGGTGCAGTCAGAGAGATGATCTAATTGAGTATATTTTGCAGCGATCCATGATGTGTTTTGTACTCGTCGAAATAAGAACGTCTGTTCGACAGCGTCTTGGAAGAAGGCAAGGACGAAGAATCTTTGAGGGCATGAGTGAGGAGTGAAATACTCATAGGAGGAGGACAGTCGGTGACTGCCACTCTGCTGCAGTCCTTTCTGAATTCAAGTGTTACGCCATGATTAGCTTTTTAGGATCGCAGCGAATGGTCTTATGTTCTGTATGAATGTTACATATTTCTCGCTAATCAGTCGGCCGATTCCCGGAATATCGGTTGTGATATATTCCGGGAAAAAGATGAGGAGTGTATGTTTGGACTAAGGATTCTGTTGTATGTCGAAAAGTACCAGAACCCGAGGGTTACCGACTGGATAGATGACTACCCAGCCGCAATACATTTTAGCTCTAATCGACACGAATGGTGCATTTTCAGATTAACGGAAGGATATAATTTACCGAATATCTAGAACAGGAGCCCATTTGGACTAATAAAGTCATTAAAGCCGTGTGTTTTGCCCATTCTCATACGAATCGTTTCCATGTAACAAATGAAGCGAATTTATTCGTTTCTTGCTGCCAAAGTCATATTTTGAAATGAGGCCCAACAGTGCTATATGTAGCTGTTTTAGATGAGACGGATATTCCCTCTTGACCAATCGAAAACCTAGTCGAGGTAAGTTCTGCGCACCCGACGTGTTTCCAGAGTAATCACTAAAGTGTTAAACAAACTGAAGGCAGGTCTTGGACATTGGAGCGAACTAGTAAAATAACTAGGGCGGGGTGGCTTATAGCCGAGACTAAATACCAAGGATTTTCTAACTTGCGTCTATTCTCAAAACAGGGAGCATGGCGCGTTGGCAATGGACTATCGAAGTTTTACTAAATACAAAAAGTGTTTGCCTCCTTGAACTGTTTCTTGTGAGGAGCCCTTATAAGCAAGCTCAGTCGCCATGATGTAAGATATCACCTTTCATGCTATGCCGGATCACGAGTTGTAACACTGGCTCCGTGCTCTTACTCCAACGCATAAAGTGAAGCAAGACACCTTCTTTCAACGCATAGCGCGGTTTCTGCAGCATGAACTGGTTAGCTTGGTATTCATGGATTGGTAGAGTGCGCATTTCCGGGAAATCTATTCGAGCTTTCAAAATCGGGTCGTTCCGCTGCTGCAGAACCAGGTCAGCTAGCCTCGCGTGCTCCTCCCATGTTTCCAAATCGAGTTGCGAAACTTCCCTCTCGATTGCTGCTAATTCATTCACGTCCAAGCTAGCTCGAGAAAGGGCATCCACGTTAGAATGTTTCTTACCAGGACGATAACGTATCTCAAAATGCATGCCAGCCAAATGTGCGATCCACCTAGCGAAACGGCCATCATGTGTTTTGTTTTTGAAGATTTAAACCAATGGCAAATGGTCAGTTATGATTGTGAACTTCTGACCATAGACGTAAGGTTTGAACAATTTGACTGCCCAGTATACGCCTAAACCTTCCAGTTCGGTTACAGGGTATTTAGCTTCGCTTGGCAGCAGAGTAGGGCTAGCAAACGCAACCGGGTGCTCATGACCGTAATCGTCAGTTTGCGCTAGTATAGTGCCTAGACCTTCTCGACTGGCATCCGTGTAAATGATGAACGGCTTGTGTAAGTTCGGGTAAGCAAGGATTGGGGCGGATGTCATTCGTCCTTTAAGCTAAGCAAATGCACTTTCCGCGCCCTTTGCCCATTCAAACTTCATGTTCTCCTTTGTCAGTTCAAATAATGGTCGTGCAATTTTTGAAAAAATCTGGATAAATCGCCGATAAAACGTGCACATCCCCAAGAACCTCCTCACAGCTTTACGATCTTTCGGAACTGGCATGTCCAGAAGTGCTTTTATTTTTGTATTGTCCATTTTTAGTCCGTCAGCACTGAAAACGGTTTGTATGCCTGCCTTATGAATGCCTGGCAAAATCTTGTACTTCGTCTAACAAAAGCGGTAGGCCAACAGTTCAAGCTACATGCTAAAGAAAACGTTGAGCTTGCAGCAGGCATGCAATTGTAAAGTTCTAAAATACAGTACGGTACAGTATGAAAACATTGCGGTTAGCTTGAAAGAAGTCCAAAAAAATTGCTCGAGAAGAGAATCGAACCTAAAAGTTTTATGTTACATTTGTCTCTGAATCCGCCGCGTTTATCACCTGCACAACAGCCGCTATTCTTATCGCTTTGATAGCTGTTATTTTCACATGCAGAAGCAGGGGAATCTCTCAGAGACAATGGTGATCATCGTGGCACTTTCCATCGTGAATAATCGATTGACGCCCAGCCCTCGCAGTGAGAATATGACACTTCTGTTAGGCTACTGGAGCTTGACCTGGCTCTTTTATTAGCATATTTTCTTATCTGGCCCACCCCTGCTTCTGATAACATAATGGATGACCAGTGGTCGAGGTGCTCTAGAACGCATGCAAAAAAGCAGTGGAATGTGAAGTCTATTATATTCATGGGGGTACTAGCCTTTGGTGAAAAACAGAAAACATAACATCCCGCAGGGAGCCGACCTCATGACTCCACGAGGCACTAAGGACATCACAGAGACATGCGTTGTGGGTGAGTGTGGGATTACGATTGTGAGCCTCGCCCTGAGGGCAACATAAACGTAGATATATCACGTCTAGTAGATAAGCCGAGGGAGTCCAGCCAACCTCGTCTCGCCTTGCTTATGGTTAGAGTAGGTTGGCTGGGCTAACCTTTTTGTTGTCTGATAAAAGATTATTTTAGAAATTATCACAGTGCCATGGCACAAGCAGCACAGCGCCCCTCTCAAAGCTTTGCCACACTGCTCATCATGGATCTAATTTACAGACTGATAATGAAAAAAGAAAATCCATGCTGCTTATAAATGACAGCAAAAACAACTTTAATTTTTTCGTAAAAGACAGATATCCACTACTTTCCCTTCCTCCCTAATATTTCTGTCGTCAAACTCTAAACATTCACAAAATCTGGAAAGGCAATCTTGCAAACCGTTGCGTCAAACTTCAAAAACTTCAAAAATCCATAACTAAAAATTGCAATTTGTTTCTATGTATAGAAGAAAGCTGTCTGAAAAATATTGGGGGGGGGGGGGCATCTGGCCAGCTGGTCAACAGTAGTCGTGCCTAATGCCAAGGAATTTTTTAAACTCTTTTTTTGGTTTTTTTAAAGAAAAACCAAAACCTGAGTGTTGGAAGCTCACAATAAAATCCTCAAAAACGCGAAAAGCGAGTAAACACAATTCAACAGTGCTGCTCTGTATCACAAAAACTAATTCGGTTCAGGCGCGTCTTGCCTCAGTTGGCCAGCAATAAAGCATCATTTAGTTGTATCCCCCTGAAACTTGCTCCATTCTCCACTACTTCACAGCACAGATTTCTTCTGTCTGTTTCTTCCACGCTGCCCACAACGCAATTTTCAACCATGTCACAGCACCCTCGACTTTTCCGTCGCGCGCCGCCAGCCACTTAACCGTGATGAGCCGCTGATTCTAAACTGACTCTCGAGGGCGGCACCTGCTTTGACAAATTGGCCTCTGATCATTTTTCCAATACCCGCCATCCAGCATCGTTCAATTGCTATGACCCTGCATGAAAAGGACCATCCATCATTACATGCAACAGGAAAGATAGGCGACAGCTGCGACTTCCCCAGCAATCATGCCGATCAGTTGTCGACCAATTGTCTTGGTAGTCCTTGTACTTCGTCTTGTTGTCGTCGCCCTTGCAGCAAGCGCTACTGGTTTGACCGACCTGACGGTGTGGCTCTCGCGCTTAAGTTAGTGGGCCTTGACTATGCTCGCATTAAGTAGTGGGCTGTATGAGGACAAAGGCGTGGGTGTCGTATCATTGGCTCCCCCTTCGAATTCCATGCCCTCATCAGTACGTGATAGTCAGAGTCATATGTTACTGAACACTAAGCTGGGCACTCGGAGTTTACAGAAAACAAAAAATTAAAAATACAGTAAAATCATGGATGTCAACATTGTGGTCACTAAAACATAGTATGGCCTACCAAAAGTGGCATATGTACGACAAATAATTAAATATGGACCATGATAATGCAAGCTTGGCAACAGGGTCGGCATCTGAACGGAGCCAGCCAAACTGATTGACGGCAAATGCAGGTAAAGAAATGCTGTTTATACTTACGCGCTTGACGTGGGTGGCTGTCTTCAAAGAAAGCAAGGGCAAAAGCCCAGGCGATAGTGAAAGTGTAGCCAAGTGATTCGTAGGCCTCTAAATCAACCAAATAAGGAGAAGGAGCGGTAGCGAAAAGGTGAGCTTCCAAAGGCCAATGTGGCAATCGACCAAAGAGCACCTTGCAGATCTTTCTTCCACAGCACACCACGCTAAATTCAACAATTCATCGCCCCTCGAGCCGGGCCACTGATTTCAAACTGTCCCTAAAAAAGCATGTGCGAAAGCTGTCGCTCGAGGGCGGCAACTGCTTAGACAAATTATCCACAGAAGATGTTGCCAAGACTAACCTCATTTTATTAACCTTTGATTCTAATAGAAACCTGGCAGAAAGGAGCGGCTATTGTACGATCTTGCAACGGGGGAAATAGATGACAGCTGCGACTCACCCTGCCACTCGTGCCGATTAGTTGTCGAGTGTCGACCGATAGGCTCACCAATTTCTGTTTTCTTGTTGCTGTCCCTTGCAACAATTGGCACAGGTGTGATGGATCGGATGCTTCTGCTTGCTGATCTCATGATCCATCATTCACTCCCGGCCGGATCAAATACATCACAGGTGGGAAAACACATAAACTCAGTCAAAGCTTATACACGAAATAAAGCAACTAAATCCATGCAAAGCATAATCCCATGATACAAAGTTCCAGAAAACTTGAGCAGAAAACACAAAACTCCCTTTTGTAGGATTCGAAATTATGACTTGGAGTAATAGAATATATGGCCTGACACAATCGCCAACTGACACGAGAGTCTTCGGGTGAAACGAGAATTCGAAAAGTTAGTAAAATCATGGTTTTAAAATAAACTCTCCTTTACGGAGCACACAGTAATTAGCCCAGCCTGGCGGTCTCTCAAGCAAAAAATTCAGATACGTTAGCAAACTTATTAGCCATTTCTAGATGCTCAAAATCACATTTGATGACTGGGTCCCTCATAGATCCGCATTCTGAATCTGTTCTTACATAAATCATACGGCCTGCAAAAACAAATGAGTGCCTGTCTACCCTGCAGGAGCATTTCCAGGCGAGGGCATCCTGGACTAGACACCATCATCCTTGGACGACGTCGTGTGACTTCTGAACCCTGTCTTCATTTAACAGCTAAGGCGATCTACTTGCTTGACTTCCGCCTCTTTACTCAGCACCTCGTCTGTTCTGGAAGAGCCACTCGCGGACTCGCGTGCAAGATCAGTGAAAGTTTGTGCTTTCAATCCAGCCTTCGTCACTGAATATTGAACCCAGGTTTGAGCGCAGCTAGCAGGCAATATGAGTGGACGAACACCGAACCACTGCACCACCTGCTGTTTATCTCATAGTGCGACAGCCACGCTTGAAAATCTCTTTTTTAAGGAAGATCAGTACAAAAATGCGCAACATAGCACAGAGCATGATTTTTTAACTATGACGAAAGTGAATCAAAGAGGCCAACAGAGGGGAAGAAAACTAGAGAAGTAGTAGGAAACCTATACCAAGTTGATACCCCGTTCTATCATGTCACCTAAAAAATCTTCGACATCATCAAATTCACAAATTCTTGCAAAAGCTAGCTTCGAAAAACAGACGAATTACCAGCTCGAAACTTTTTGGAAAAACTTTCAAAGAGCTCAAAAATCGTTTTATAAATACGCTATGATGCTTCAAAAAACTTATGTAGCTTCTTATTCAAAAACATAACTCCAAACATCATAACGATCTCTCAAAGCAGCTACAGCCTCTTCTCTATCTTTCAGAGCCAATTTTAACCGCCCTTCCACCTCTACAACTCGCTTGAGCACGTAGGAGCCATCAAATTCTTTTTCAAATTCCTTCTGATCGTCTCCGATATCACACTCATCCCATATAGACCACGCATCCAAGACGTTCCAATGCTCGGTACGGCTGTCGATCCAAAAGATCCCAATAGAACGAATGTGCCAGTACCAAACTGAAACAAGAAGATGTAAGACTTCATAAAATAAGAGACTCGTTCTCATACCCTGTCCTCTTATTCTTGAAATCTAGGCCTATCTGCGCAGCACTTTCAAATACTTTCTTCACAAAATCTGATTGTTCCAGAATGCATCGTTCTTTGACCAATTTGGAACTGATGAGGTCAGCTGATTCACCAGCAGCAATCAGCTAGAACCGTTTTTTAGCCACCTCGATTTCTAACGTTACTTTCTTGCTGACATCTGGAACCTAAAAAAGTGTGATTTTCAAAAGTTTCAAAGTGTTAAAGCTTACACGAACAAGTTTCAAATCCACGCAAATCCTGATCTTCCAGTTTTGGACGTGATCAGGGATCGGTTGCCATGCTTTCTTCGCCATCTAAAATGCAATCTAGGGCAACAACATGACCCCCAAGTTTTTGTTTTAGCACATCACCAAACGCTTATGCACACTCGAAGGTGAAAGGACGAATTTTACACTAAACGATTTACCAGCCCGCGAGTCGAACACTCGCCCGTAACTGCGCACCTGGTGTGAGAGGCAAACGCCTAACCCACCAGACCATGAGGCCAGGGCCTGAGTTAACCCCCAACACGTATTACTGCAAGCATGCAAAATTCATGGGGATTACGGAAAAAGCACGATAAAGAAGTGGCACAGAATCTTACCAATAGAAGTTAAAGATAAAAGGAGGAAGGAAAGCCTTGGTAAGAAAACAAAAAGAAGACTTACAGACTTTGAAAACAGTGGCTATCAAAATATTGTCGGCGCTTTTGAAGTTTGTCCCCCAATCTCTTGAATCCAGTCCATCCTAGCCTAAGCCTAAGGCTAAGACTAAGCCAAAACTCAGCCTATCCTAGCCTAACTTCAAGTCTAAGCCTAAGCCTATACCCAGCCTATCGTAGCCTAAGCCTAAGCCAAGGCTAAAACTAATAAGGGAACATCGCCAACCGTTAATTCGAACTTTGAGAAACTAAAAATCGTAATATGTTCCAGGTGCAAAAGAAAGCTCTGTGCAAAATATTAGAGGCGTCTGGCTAAGTGGTCAGCGTATAAAGTCCCGAATTTTTGTGTGTTACCGAAGCTGAGCGTTGAGAAAAACACGCAAAGTTCTTTCCAAACTAGATTTTTGGGTCCGGAGTTTCGAGTTTAAGCTTCCAACACTTGGGTTTGGGTTTTTTCCTGGAAAAACCCAAAAAAATCCAGCAGAATTTGAAAATTTCACTGTACTCTACGGGCTGACCGCTGCTGACCACTTGGCCAGACGCCTCTAATATTTTGCACAGAGTTTTGTTTTGCACCCAGGAACATGTCTCAATTTTCGGTTTTCCGAAATTCGACTCAACGGTTGGCGATGTTCCCTTGGAAGCCTTTATCCGGCCTATCCCTAAGCCTATTGGGGAACAAAGTGCAAAAGTGCCATGTCCTTATAAAAATATCGTACGACATCCCCTTTTGACCATGATGCCCGTTCGAAGAGAAGAGAACGGCAAATGCGTTTATTCACTTCGCCGTGCCATGGACGCCGGGGGTTTAACATTATCACAGTCATCGATCTGGGAAATTTACGTCAAAAAGCAAAGGAGTTCGAGTCCTTAGACACTATGAAACAAATCGTTGTGAATTCCAGTGTTCGGCGTTCATAACTTCAAAAATTCTGCCGGATGGACGCGTGAACGTATCTTATTGTCTCCTTCATTATGGTCATGATCGTGAACTGATCTGGGCTTTCAGAGGTCTCTCGCAAAAACATTATGGCTAATCTTCTTTGACCGGGTAAGAATGAAGTCTGTTTGGCTCTCGTTTGGTTGGCACCAGCTCTTATTTCACTGCCTGCGATGGACAAAGGCTGTTGCTCATCAGAAACCTTATCATCAGTCCTGAAACCAAGGCTGGTAACAAGAAACTGAACCGTCACTATCGCATTTTTGCTGTCAAGTAAGCCATTGGCCCTGTGAGGAATTAATACCACTGTGTATTTTCGACCTGCGGCCATTTCGGGCACCTGAGCCCGACCAAATCTCGCGGCTAAAGAGTCAAAGATCGAATTGGAAATGTGTGGAATGAGCATAATTAAAGACCTTTATTGACTGGCTCTATGTTGAAGCCCGTAAATTCGCGCGTTTCCTTACTTTCTCAGATATTTTATCCGATTCGTTTTTGCCACGTTTTTTACTTTCCCTTTCATAGCGGTACTCACAATCAGTTGTTCTTTTGTCTTTTGGTGACTTTTCTAAAGTGGCAGAATTTTTAATGGCTTACCCAGTAGTCAAGTTGCAGACGCCGAATGAGGAGAATCAGGAAACTGGTCCCTCCTTTCTCTGGCGGAGGACGCCCTCGACGGGTGTGCACTCGATGGAGAGGTCAGAGGGAACCTGCCGTGAGAGCCGCCTCGCAGTCTCGTTTATCATACGTATGGCTACTGGCCCGCTATATGCAAGGGAGTCCTGTGGTCCCTGTGGCCAACTGGGTCGGTACTGAGCCCACAAGAATTAAAAAATTCTGCCAGAGCATTCTAATCTTTAGGCAACACATGCCATTCGGAGTTTACGCCCCTTTCTGGACAGCAATCGAAATTTTCTCTCCCAGAAACACATTCTGGTTGTTCTGCAGCTTGGGAATTCTTGATAAAATCTTGATAGTTGGGAAGGTTTTTAATCACATTTTGTTGATTTAAATCAAGTTTTGCCTTAATCGGAAAAAAGCAGTGTATGACATACGTACGCACATAAATGAAACATGAGACAATAGTTAGGCCGGAGAAATGATTTTGGGAAAACATGTCAGCTGAGCAGTAATTAATTGGGAAGTGGGAACAGGGCGTGCTGCCATCTGGCTAATAAACTTTGCCCCGTCCTTTATCCTTTTAGCTGGATAGCAATCTAGCAGACTAATCTGTTACTTGTTGCAACAGAGAGCGACATCGATCAATACAAAATGGAGGTCTTTCGTACTCGCCTTCATTCTCGGCACGATTACGCTGTGCTAGCTGTGACCTAGGATTACGTATAATGGCTTCCTTTTCTATTTTCTTCGTGCTTCAAAAAGAATTGATCAAATACTTCATGTTTCACACAAGATTTTGCCTTAGCAGCGCATGGCGACGCGGAAAATTGATCGACCTTAAAATTATTGATATTAGGTTGCAAAAATTGAGCTGCGCGTCATTAAAATTTTTATTTTCTTTGCTCGTATTCTGTTCATATATGGTCTTAGTTCTCCCATTACCTAGTTTTGTTACATCTTCTCCATACCTGGCTTTCGACCACGCATGCAGGGAGTGGTTAAAAGCCAGATATGATATTTGTAATCGCGCCTCTCCTGCATCCCAGAAATTTGTAACTGATCTATTGTCTTTTTTTCGACACCATTGATTTTTAATCTTAGGTTTGAGTAAGCTGAGTATGTTTGGATTTCGTGATGGACATTTTATTTGCCGCATCCGATTGAAAAAGTATAATTCATGGTGGATTCAAATCGACGTTGATATTTAAAACACTCAATTATTTGTCTTTAGGGTTTTTTTTTTTTTTCGGTTTTTTGCTCCTTTTTTTTTTTCGCGGGAAATCCGCCCCCCCCCCCCCCCCTTTTCCTTTAGGGAAATTTTGTTTTTAAAATACTGATCTGAGCGTCGCTATTCAGTAAACCATGAAAACACGAGTCTGGTCGAAACAGTATACCTACTACCTCTGTCTGCCCTCCTGCTACAAAGGGGTGGCATTGAGCATTTGTGAGGTTTCATCAAGCTACAGTATCTTGCTACGTAAATGTACCACAGCTTGCTTTTTTTGGGAAGGATTATAAGACCTGTTGATCTCAGCAAGATTTTTAATTTCCGTCTGAAATCTCAGTATGTCTTAGCAAGCTTTCTATAGCTAACATAATAAGGTCTTAGTAAGATTTCGACCGAGTGGGAAATGCGGAGGCTGGTCTGCTCTTCTGCTAATGCCAAACTCTATGATGGGTCAAAGACAGAATGCCCCAGCAAAAACCCCTGAATAGGGGAGCGGCCAACCAAAAAATACAAAACTTTACAATTTTTTATGCTAGAGCTAGAGATAATCATTACTTGGAGTATTCGATTTCCATCCGACGACAAACCCCGCGAATTTTATGATTAGACTTAGAGACGCTATAATTTTTGCTCATACAGTTCCAGTAAGTTAAAACATGAGAATTTTTTGACACGATTTCTGTAAATTAAACCTGAAAATCACAAAACTAACTACAAAGCTTCTGCTAAAGAGCCATAGGTACTTAAAAGCCATAAAATCAGAGTCAAAAGTATTTCATGGCTAGATGCGAGCTGGTTCTTGAGAAACCTTGTCACTTCCGGCACCTGTATTACGTCTTGTATGCTATAATGCGACACTACACATTTGAATTTCCTTTTAGAGAGACCCTGCTCAATCAACCGAGTATTATTTTTATGCTTTTGCATTATTTGTCCGAACCCATATTTTGGATTCGTACAGAGCTTTTAACACTGCGTCTAACAAGTCTCCTTGGGTGCGCTTTAAAAAAAAGTGCAATTCAGTTCAATGCATTGCAACAGCAGGTTAGACCGCTCCGCTGCGTGAAACTGAAGAATGGAAGCGGCCTCCTGCTGCTGCAAATGCTGTTTGTGGACCGAGGCAACGAGCCTGGCAACAGGTTTACTGCTCGGACGACCCAGGAGCCCATGTTCGTTATCAGAGCAGGCCGCAAGACAGTTTCGATAGGCTTGGTTCCTTAATCTGTTCTCCTGAGATGGCGAATTCCATTCATTGTGCCGGAATGTAGCAAAGTGCCCTCGACGTCAATCAAAGCTAATGTTGCAAGCTGTGTTTAGGCCTTCTTTGTCCACCGATGTTGCAAAGGAGATCTCCGGGGCGCCATACGTCAAAGGCTTAGGTTAGTTAGAAACATGCCCACATCTCATTAAGCCGTGCTAAAGGGGGATTGCTGGGCATTTCTTGCCCGGATATCTAATTCCGCTTTGCTCCGAGCCATTGCCGTCTCTTTAGACTTTTCTTTCCAAACCAGTCATGGAATATTTATGTGCTCTTTCCAGGCCATTTCTCTTTTTCTCCTCATTGCACTCAGCTGGGTCAACATATTGTGCACGCGCCCCTGGAACAGCTTGACAGGACGCCCATCATAGCATCATGCAAAATCTGTGCTAGCGAGTCTTACATGCCTACTTTTATCTTTTTTTAAAATTTATGAACGCATTTAACTGTCGAAAGGACAAAAAGTCAACTTTTTGACTTTCATCCTCTCAAAACAGGCTCATTTTAGATAATTGGTATGTACTTTTGATCTCCTCAATTCTCGAAGATATCGATCTCGAGTCAGTAAATAGTTTAATTTTTTAACAGCTCGCTTTCTTTCTGATGTGACTGGGGCACTCAGCGTACATTTTTTTTCGAAAGCACACTTCATATAAAATTACTTCTTTTCTCACTACTCGTTTGCTTATAAAAGCAATAGGTACATTTCGAACTAATTAGACAGAGGTAGGGCTAAAACCACTCAGCCTTACTTTTCTATCATGTTTCGCAGGTCTCAATTTATGATGACCCTAGCACATGAAACAAGCCATGCCCACGAGGTAAGTTTCTTCAGATTTAGTAAACGTGTTTAAGTTCAAATAAAAATGAAAGAAAGATGTCCGAGCTATGTCTAAATGGTGCCTAAAGAAAAAAATTAATGTTCGTTAGAGGGAGCAAAGGTAAATTTTAGAAGAATACGTACAGTGGGGGCAGTGGGCCTTGATTGATGGGTGCTATTGAGGCACTACTAACTGGCCTGCCGTGCATCGTCCATGGCAAATCTATTGAGACATCGCTTTTTCAAACAGCCACTTCCTTCGGTCCGTTTCATCAATACGCCTGGCTAGGTATAGGGTCCGATTTTATCAAAGAGTATAACCTTTCGGTATGGAAAAACTTTTAAAGGAGTCAGATCTATTTTCGTTTTTGAATAGAAATGCTAGACTTGATCAAAAAATTTGAGGACGCTTTGCTTGGTTTTGAATCGTGGCGTCAATGCTCACTTTTCTCTCGAGTTTTTTCTAGTCACGCCAAATTTTAATTTTATTTCCTTCTAATTCGAATTTGGTATTGTGTTTATACAGAAAAGACGTCAGCTAATTTTTTTTAGGCCGGCGCCGTCTAGGATGGTTGTCTGGTTGGAGGAAAAATCGAGTTAAATTACAGTGCCCGCTAAGGAGTCTATAGATCCTCCACAAAGCAAACTTTGACATTCTTTTCTTCCAATTATATTCCAGAGTGCTCGTATGGAAAGCATGCTTGTCTGACATTTTTTGTGGCTCCTGAAAGTGGAAACTTTATTGAATAGATGTGTGTTGATTACGAAATAGCAAATTGGTTCTTTGAATGGGGCCCACCCAGTCATTGGCAACCAGGCCAGCTGGCGTGTTTTAGATATAAGGTATGGAGGGAGCTGCTAGGCGTGCCCAGTGTTACGGGTGCACAAGTCTGACGGGGTGCCAGTACTAGTTGCTTGGCAGTCTAATAAGGTTGTGACCAGCGAGTGCTTGCTCTTCTTCTGGTTCATCGACGCTGCTTGTAGACAATTTTTCGCCCGCGCGACTCGGCTTGTCGAAAGGGCGTCAGCGCGTAAGCCGCTTTTTCCAATCCAAAACCTCACAAACACAAGTCCTTCACTCGTGCGACGAGCTGAGCTATGAAAATTCAAAATCGAACCTTATTCTCAGCGCTTCACTGCTTTGACTTTTCGTCGAGACGAATAGACAGCTTAGACTGGCGGCAAGAAATCTTAGGTCACAAGAGGCCGGTGCCGCCAGGATAGCCTAAAGCCTAGTTCCTGGCCAGACTTCATTAGCTTAATCTTTCTTCAGTCATGAATCGTCTTCTATTCGCCACAAATGACCATAAATGAGTCGCCTGTGTTTTTCCTTTCTTTTAGATTCCCAAATTTGAGTGGCTTCATTAATGGCACATCAATTTGTCAATCCTCCACTTGGATAGTGCATTCTCCTCCGTTCGATCCTTCTCTTTCAACAGGCCAAATTTTTAGCGATATCCTTGTAAACGTGCTTGAAATTTGCTGAATTCTTGTATTTTATTTTTCGTCATTTCCAAATATGGCTAACATCACGCTGTTATCACTCGACGCCTTCGATTTGGACGACCTGACCACCGTCTCTTTTCTCGCACCATTTCAAGAAGCTCTCGATTGTTCCGAGCTCTTTCGGAACATGACTTTGTTGACGGACGCCAATATCACCAGTGTGAAACGTGGTATGTACTCCGTAGCTGTCCCAATCTACATGGCCATTTGCGTGCTGGTCATGATCGCCAATGGCACGGTCTTATACGCGGCTCGTATAATCAAAAGTTCGTCCAAAGAACACCCCACTTTGCCCTTGACCCTCAGCTTGGCAGTGGCCGACTTATGGACGTCGATCGTGATGGCATTCAGTTTCGTCTATAATAGTTACTTATTCTTTGTTTTTGGCATAACAGCAAACGCGTGTGTTTCATTGGCGTTCGAGGCCATCAGAATGGGTGGCTTGATCACGGGATCGCTGCATTTGTTGGCCTTGGCCATAATTCATTACCTGACTATTCGATACCCGACTAGTTATCAAAATTTTGTCACGTCAAAAACCAATTGGGCCGTGCTGTTATTCATTTGGCTCGTCCCTCCAATCAGTTTATTCATTTTTATGTCTTCATTACCGGGTCAATTTTTTCGTTCACCTTACGTCCCTTGTCACGGCTATTGCATGGTCATGGAATTATGGCATACATTAGAATTTCGATTGGTCATCTTTTTTTCTTTCTTTTCACCTTTTATTCTTATGTCTTTTTTATATTTTATGTTTCTTATTTTATTTCGTCGTCAAGAAAAGAAGTTTTCTCGCGCTCCCCAATCGAATTCATCGAACGAAATTTCTAAACTTTCACGACGTTCTTCATCGATTAGAAAACAAAAAAGTCAACGCCAACAATTGCATAAAAGTCGACGTACATTCACGACCACGATTCTTATTTGGCTGACATTTGTTTTAGGTTGGATCCCAGCTTGCTCCCTGTTCGTGCTCACTTGTCGCACTTGTCCAATCCCATTTCCTCGCGAGACTATCGACAACGTTGAAGCCGTCTTTATTTTAAGCGTCATCTCAAATTTATTTATTTTATGTAAAAGTTTAATCAATCCAATAATTTATGCTGTCCGCATACCCGAAATCAAAATGGCTCTGGCTAAAAGATATGGTTGGTGTTGGAGTCTGCTTCGTCCACGTCGACGTCCAGCCAACAATTCCAGTTCGAGACAGTGTACCCTACGGCGAAACGCAGATATGGGAAATGGTGGAGGCCGAGGAGAAGAAGAGGAGATGGAGGAGAATGAGGTGGCGGATGATCGAAAAGGGGCAGGAAACGAGTTCAATAGATGCCGCCCAAGCAGTAGTCGAGGAGGAGGTGGACGTAATCGTAAGCAGAAAAGTGGTGAAAAAAGTGTGAAAACGGATGGAAAAATCGAAAAACAGCTGCCTCAAGAGCGTGATAATCTTTTAAAAAATAATGGCCTGGTCGGAATCGATTGCGAAATGTACGAAAACCGAAGCGCGCTCGAGTGCCACCCCGCGCATTCGGCACCCGTCCATGCTGGAAGCCCCATTTGACCCGCCCACCTAATTGGCACTTGTGTGCAATGGGAGGGTCAACAGGGTTGGCTTCACATTTTTTGCGCATAGCCAAACCTTTTAGATTTGTATGATTTACTGTTTAATTTCAAATATTTTACTGGTCTTTAAAATCATGAAAATGTTTAGTCCAGTTTTTTAAGAACATTTTAAACAGATTCTACCAATTTTTTACTTTTAGTTAAACATTTTTAAAGCGTTTTAAGCGCTCTATAGATTGTTAAACGTGGTATAGAAAATGTGATTCTTGCTTTTTGAAAGCGTATGCGGATTTTTCTAGATCCTTGAGAAGGTAAAAAATTAAATGTGTTCAAACGAGGGTCACTTGGGGACAAGATCCTCAAATAAATGTTGTATTTTAGTTTGTGAAAGATTTGCTGTGTTATTAAAAATTATTTTCTTTAAAAATCGTGTTCGCTTCCGAGCAGGAACAAAACGTTGAAACGACAAAAAATTGGTGAACAAAACGCTGAAAATTTTAGAAGCACCTGGCAGCAATATTGTTTCGGGATGATTGGTGGTCTGTTGAAAATTTTGACTGGTAGAACCGACTGGCGGGCCCAATCAGCCAAGTGTAACGTGCACATTAGCTGTTCGAGAACTTTTTTGCCTTTTGTCACTGGGGGGAAAGTTTCTGAAAAATTTAGCAAAGCTCGAGCATAGCTTTTTTCTAGCATTTTTCCTAGTTAATGTATTCTGTTACAGTAGAACAATGTGAAAAAATAAAAGCAGGCGCAGAAAAGTGAGCTGAAATTTGATATGTACATTAAAAATGCGCATGCCTCAACGTTCGCGGCAGAAAAAGGCAATGCGTCGGAAGTGGAAGTTCCAGCCAAACCAAACAGAAATTTGCATCGTTGGCGCTCGATATTCAAAGCTTTTTAATGGTAAAATTGAATAGTATTTACAAATGAGATTACCCCGAGAGACCCAACAATAGATAAACAGACCCAACGATAGATGTGAAAAAAAGAGCACGTAATTTGGGAAATCAATTACGTTATCTTAAAAAGCTTAAAAGAATGAGATCTGGAATTGCAGAGAGGACGGGATTTGAAAAATCTTTAGAAATGTGAAAAATTTGGAAGCGGAGGAGGAGAAATTCTACCCTGTGCAACTGGCAACTAATTGCAAGAATTCGTGGTCTTCATGCAAGTTTTAGATTTACGACACGACCCAATTACCATTTTTTCTCCGTTGCCTATTTTTTTGCATTGCATTCAAGCCCAACATACTCATTGACAAATAGAGAAACGTTTTGCAGATTTTTTGTCCCATCAGAACAGGATACGTTTCAAAGAAAAATATGGTTGGCAGTTAACGTAGGTATCTCGAAGATGAATGCCCGTTGAGGCGGCCTCCTTCATCGCCTGGTAAACGATCGACTTAAGCTAGTGATGCAAATTACTTTTCAGATGGCGGTTTCTTTAAGAGCCAAATTTGCAAACAATAAACATTACATCTTAACTAGTTGCGGAACAGCAAAAATTTTTTAATTATGTACTCGATATAGTATGGTCTTCCAAGTACTTGTAGAATCCAAGCATTTCTTATGGGGACGGCACGAATACTTTGTTCTCGGAATTCACGTCAAAGTGCACTTGGGGATGTCGTAAGCTTGTATGGAGTTAGTGAACACTAGAAAAACTCACCATCAAGCTTATGTTAGTGCAAGTCATAAATTCCTTTGATGTTGAGAGATAATTGGTTTTGGTAGGCAAAGTGACTCCAGAGGCCTTTCAATGTTCAAGTTGGTTTTATGATCCTGTTTGGAAAACTGCTGCTCGTGTGTTATTTACTTGGCAGAATAGATATTTGCGAACATACTGAATGACTCTCTGTTCATGAAAGCAAAAATGTTTTCAGCATAAAACTGCCACATACTGTTTGTGCTCAAGTAGCCAGATCACAGTCCTTTTACTAGCGCCTGCCCGGAAACTTCAGAACGCAAGTTCAATTCCTACTCGGGGCTTGAAGTTTTTATGAAGTGCCCTAATTGCTAATTTTTGTGACTCTTTGTTTACTGTAGGTAAAATGTTCAACTAAAAGATTGTGACGGCATAGTCTCACGCTCGCACTATCCTCCGGTATCTGACGTAACCTCAATTTCTTCCATTTTCCAGGTACTGGAGCACACGAGCATCCATGATTTTGTAACCGGAGTAACCAGAAGGTCAAGATATACGAAATTCACAAATATGCTGGTGCTATGCTGAAGTCAAAAAATTTACTCATCGATTTTGTAACCTTATTCCACTACATAATGTGTAAGCCAGCATGAGGTATTTCTCTCTCTCCCACGGTTCTGAGAATGTTGAGTATATTCGATTTTAGATAAGAGCTTGACCGCTTTTTTTTCCAATCACTCGGCCACGCTTTGAATAACAAAGATGGCTCTTGAAACGAACCAAGGACTCTGCACTTCAGCCTTTCCTAGCTAATCATTCTAAACTTATGCAAACGAAATGTAGGAAACCCACACTTTTTACAGTACAGCTCGCATGGATGTGCCTGATGCAGGGTATTGCGCACTAGCCTAAAAAAATAAGGCTAAGTTTTTATTTGAAGTCAGAAAGCCATCAGTTGGTGATTTTGTAGTGGCATTTTGGCGGTTTTGGTGGATTGATATTTAAAAACTCCTTGATAACTGATATTGCTCACATTACCAAACGGACAAAAGGACAAAATTGCCGCTCTTTTTGTCACACTGTATAATCTAATGTCGGATCATTGCCCGACGTTGAGTAATGTTTCATCAAGACTCAATCATTTTCATTTTTAAAAAATTTTCTCATGCAGAGTAGGCCCGTTTTTCCATGTGGTCGGTCGACCAACAGGCAAACCTTTTAAGCAGGGCTTTGCGGAGACTACCAGCTGCAGCTTTCTTCTGCGTGGGTCCACTAGTAGCATACACACAAGTGCATCCTGGACAGGACACCGACTTCCTCGGACGATGGCGGGTGGCTTTAAACCCTCTCGGTGTTTGACAGTCCAGACTGTCTCCTCGTGTGACTTCCGTCTCTCCACTCGGAGCACGTGGATGGTACTTGGTGATTCACCCACGGCCTGGCGTGCAGTGTCAGCGAGGGTTTATGGTTCGCAACCGACATCTGGGATTGAACCCACGACGAGCCCAGTCGCTCACTAGCAAGCACTTCGGACGGAAGACAAACGTCTAACTAACGGCGCCATCTCGGCCGCTGATTGAGCTATTTCTCAGTAATTACTTGATCAGATGGGGATACTGTCGCATAGTTTCGGAATCGCAACGAAAAAGAGTCTCCTAAAGCCAAACTACGTAAGAAGCAGAAGGAGGGAGGCGGGGTTTAAAATGACTCAGTTCATGGAAAATATCTCTTGAGCTTTCTTGAAAATATCTCAGTAAATTCAAAATGGGTCAAAGATTTGGGTGCGCCATTGCTGTCTGGGGTTTCTGTTTTCTGATCTGTTCCAAGTTGCCTTTTTTCATTTTACACCTGAATTTTCTTTTTTGTATCACTGTAATTCTGAATGCGCCGTGTCGTTCACGTGCCGCTACTGATCGTGTAAAGCGTGATTTATACTCTATCCGTTTGGCTACCCGTAAGCGTAAAGGGTACGAAAACTGCCGCGCAAACGGTCGGGCAGACAAACATTTTGCCTGAGCATCAAGCAAATGTACCCGACGAGTATAAATCGTTATTTTTTACGTTTACGTCGATTTCGTAAGCGTAACCGTTTTTCGGGCAAAAGTATAAACCGTTTTCTTCGCGACGGTCACGTAAACGTACAACGGACACGAAACGGGCCCGTATCCGTAATTTTGGCTGCCCGTAATTTCAGAAATTACGTATACGAAAAACGTATGAAGAAGGTTGTGCCCAGCCAGAGAAGTTTGGAGATTTTCGAGGGTGAAATTGGGTGAAAGTGGATGATGAAAATAATGATGATGAAGTACAATAATGCAGGAAGACACAAATTCTAGAAACAGCATCCAACAGATACACTAAATCAATCGACCAATCAATCAATCAACAGATACACTAAAGAGGCTAAAGATTTAACGGGCAGGCATACTGTCGTTTTTTTGAATACGTCCACGTCGTCGTACACGTATCCGTCAAAATTTGAGTGTACGTAGGTGGAGCCGAAACGTGCACCCCACAGGTGCGTGCCCCTATCCGTAAATTTCCCTACTCGTACCCGTTACGTTTACGGACACCCAGGAGTATAAATCACGCTTAAGCAGATGAGAGATAAATCCTTTTGAATGTCTTCTCCACCCAGAGTGCAATCGAAATTTTATCCCTTCTGTAAAGTGTCAACAGTGCAATTGGCCAGCGAGGGCAGAGTAAAGTGAATGTACCATACGAAGCAGGCCGCGAAAGGGGGCTCTGCGATCGTCATTTCCCTTTGGTATATACTGAAAGAGTCCAGGAGTTGGCAGATGCTTGGTTTGTCTGTGGGTGAGATACAGGACTGTTAAGACATCGTCGCGCATCTTCTGGTTAATTGGAGTGCTTACTGCGCCACTGGCAGTGGACTGTTCGCCAGCGTTGACATCTTTGGGCAGGGTGTATTTCGCCTCCAGCCAGGCGTGTATGTATCATTGTACAGAGTAGTTGCTGTAGTTGCAGAAGGGTTGTTCTAGGAGTCGGGTCTTAGTGATCGGTACTTTGCAAGACAAGAATTTCTACCAGGCTTGGGCTACAGAGGACCTCGGACGGCTCACTTCATAAGATCAGCCCGAACCCGCCGTCACGTAAGCGTAGAATATCTGTCGATAAGTCCTGCCTGACGCACTAATGAAGTCCTACCTGCAGTTCGAAAAGGATACCACTCGCTCTACCCACCCTTCGACTGGTAATTCAGAAAAAGGAAAATATGTCAAGTGCCCAACTGTAGATTCCCCACCCGTCAAAACTCTTTGCTCAATTATATGGACGTGGAAACACAACATATCGGAAACAAACAAAATAATGATCTGGAAAGTGTTTTTTCAAACTCACTCGCCTTCCTCGTTCCATTCCACATGATTAGCTGACGATGTGGCAGACTTTCACTCATCATCCAAAACAAACTTGGAATAAACAAGACACACCTTCGGGGCAATGGAATCTTCGAAGCAAACTAATGAGCCTTTGATCCGTCTCTCAAGCTTCTGATCTCATCGCTCGGCACTTGCGTCCATTCGGACAATTCGGTGAAAAAAATGCAAAAATGACAAAATTGGTTACATACGTCCGGGTTACAGTCGACTCCGCTTAGTCGCATAGCCTTGGGAGCAGACAATTTTTATGCGATTAACCGATTTGTTCGATTATCCGGAGCTTCTGATAATTGCGTACTGTAATTGGGTAACGAGTCAGCAAATATGCGATTAACCGATGACAAATAGCAAAAATTCAGAAATCTTTGTTTGATGCTACACAAAAGTGGCCGATTTGTAAGCGTCCTGTTCAGCTTGATGCAGGCACTGTGCCTCGAGGCTGAAGCACTAGCTCATACTAGGGGCCATCGAAAAGTCTTTCTGTGCTTTGCGATTACGCGGGGACACTATTCGATTGCCCGAAGTGCATTAACGTGATGTGATGCCATGGGGCCCAAGGGGCATCATGCAATAAAACAATGTATGCGATTATCCGATGATTCTTGACACAGGCAGTATAGAAAACAAGTCGGGACTTGAAAATTTTATGCATTTATTAAATGCTCATTGTGAGCGATATTCAATTAAGTGGAGTCGGCTGTATTTGGGCCATCTCTAATGCAATGCAAGAACCCCCCACTCATCCGTAAGACAGACTCTTTTAAATCCTCTAGCCCGTGGTAGCAAGCGAGGTATTTATGGCCCACGGAACATTATTGTACTATATATGGTCTTATGCGAAATGTATTTTTGTAATGTGTGATAAGGACTCATTTTTGACGATTTTGTGATACTGCTAGGTACAAGTTGTGCGCAATGAGCCCCAGTGGTGTTGCGCGAGCTGCGTGCAACTCGAAACAGCTTTGTGCAATCGAAATAATCATCTCCGAAATACATATCCAAGCCAAAAAAATACAAATAGTTATGCCCAATAAGCAAAGGTTCCATAACCACCATTTGGGAACTCTTCAAAAACTACGCTTAAAATACGAATGGACTCTGGGACACACTTTCTCTTCTGCCACCACCACCTTGCGCAGGTCTGAGCAAATAATCGCCTCTTGGTGACCCGAGTCCAACTCCGCCGCCATGATGGACACCGCCAGCATCGCCGCTGGATAATATGTGACCACAGCCGAATAAACGTTTGAAAGCTACCCGAAATCTTCTGGACATTGCCGTATACATGAATGGATTCGAAGCGGCACCTCCAAACTGCAATATGCCCGCTACGTTGTACCAAATGACCAAAAACTGGATGGTTCCTCTGTCGTCCATGCTCTCGTGAGAACTGTGCAAATACATAAGTCGTTGAATATGCATTGGTAAATGGGTGAAGAAAAATACTGTAACTACCACAACTGAAAAGGATACTTTAGACTTACGAGGGGATCGAGCGGATGAACTTACTCAGCATCTTGATGACCATGTACCGTGTTCGAATATGAGGGGCATGAGCGACCAACGGAGACGGGTCGGCTTCACTGCCGCTGGTCGCACTCGCTCCACTCGATTGCCGCGATAGACTGACGTGTATTCGTCGAACGATCAGTGCGTACGCCACTGCGATCATTTTCATTGGAATTACAAAAAAAGTCACGAAAGTTATTTCGTAAATATATGGCATTGATCGCACGTCGCAATATCCGTACACTTCTTCAGGAATCGTCTCGTTACCGAGTGTTGCCGCGGGGAGAGGACTAGGCGAGGCCATATACCCGTACTGATAACTGACCACTATGGCCGGACATAAGGAGAAGACCCAAACCAGTAAAATACCGATCAATAAGCGACGGCGATCTTGATGGAAAATACGTGCACTGAATGGCTGGCAGATGGCCAGATATCTTTCGATAGTCACAATCACAATTGTGCCCACCGAAACACTAGAAGCTGTTTCGGCTAATAATGCCCGAATTTGGCAAAATCCAGCAGCGGCCGCAGTCGGGCTACGATTATCGTTCAATAACAGCAAAATATCGAAAGGGGCGCCTCCAAATATTAAAAGCAACGTGTCGCTTATGGCCAAATTACATAAAAATAAATTTGTGGTGGAACGTAAAAATGATGTGTGAAGAATTGTGAATAAAGTTAGCAAATTTCCACTAACCCCGACCACGAATACAATGCCCAATAATGCTGCGAAAATTATCGGTAGTGGATGCGGTAGTTGACTAGGGTCATCGCTAAGGTCCAAAGCATGAAGCGGCGGGGCGTGGTGGTCCGCCATGCTGAACAGGGTGCCTGATGTGCAGCAGGCGGGGGCATCACAAAATGAAACCAACACGGAATTTTGCTTATTGAGGCAAAGTCATAAAAGAAGTGTAAAGTATTTGATTAAAACTAGTTTACGAGTCGTAACGGGATTCTACAGGGAGCGTATTACAAATGATTTGTGAAGAAAATTTACACAAAGCGAGGCTATATTTACATAAAATGGTAACAAAGCAACGTCATGCTAAGAATAAAATTGTTGGGAAAAAACACTATGAATCCAACTTGAAAACGTTTACTTCTGTCGCATAAACTTTTTAGTGCTTTGTTCTCGGAACATTTGATTAAAATATGCTGACACGACTGGTGCTCCGACGGCAGGGGCGAATGAATTCCATGTATAAGCTATCCAATACGGCGTCCTCGTATGATGGCGGAGGTGAGCTGGTGCATAGGAATGGGGGCTCGGCATCGTAGCGTGGTGGAGCCCGAGCACCAGAACCACCACTGCCAGAGTGGCTGTTGGAGGTTGGTAAAAGCATGCCTGTGACCGTGTCATCATTGCTACCACAACCTGGGGTCGTAGTTTCCGGATTGCTGGTCAATAATGTCGTTTGGCGTTTTCGGAGTCGACGAGCATCTAAAATTTAAATGACTAGGGTTATAAAAACTTGCTTCTCGCCAACTGTTCAAACGGAAACCTGAGTTTGTTTTTAGAATGAAAAGCTCACTTAGAAAAACTTGCAAAAAGCTATTTCGGCCGTTGCTGCTTATCAAAGTCAGAAAGTCAGAGTTTGCGATAGGCCAGTCAGAAGCCATACGGCGTTTTTGTGGAAGAGCCGAGACCAGATTCAGAGAGATTTGACAAAAGAATGAATGACTGGAAACAGCAAAATTCTAGCAGTAACAACGCAGCAAGTAATGGGTAGCGCTCATTGGGGTTGGGGCACTTTAGCAAGTAAAGTATACTACAGGCACCACTGGGACCGCAATCGAAACCTTGATGTGACTTGGCATCGTTAGCGAAAAAAGATATCGTAATCGTTAAGGTTGATGATTAAGCGCTAAACAGAAGCCGTTATCTTTAGTCGTTAACGCGTTCTAAAAAATATCGTTATTTTTCAAAAATAAGGGATGCAGCGTCATTATGTGAATAGCCTGCCGTTTAAACATACATGCTGATATTTGATACTGAAAAATCTGACTTGTTTATTCCCTGCTGCTGTCGCTAGGTTTGGTTTTTCGCAATGTAGAGGTTAGTTTGAGGAAAAAACGAATTTGATCACTTGTTGATGGCCATTATTAAATACAGTACTCATTTATTCGCCCCATTTATACTCATCTATTTATTCGCAGCTGGTTAGTCACAGTTCAGCTGCAGTTTTACATTGGGCACCTTTATGTCCTGGGACACTGCGCAAATCCTATAAACACTGGACAAAACCCTAAAAGGCGACAATCCCCAAGAAGCTGCCGGGTCCCTATGAGTGCAGAAAACCTGCAGGGGAACCCGTGACCTCATCGAAGTCCCGCTTCAACTATCCTCAAAGAAGAGTAGCAGACTATATTGATGTTGACTGTAACAGCAATTCGACAAGCAAGGCGTGACTCCTACGGGCCCCTGTTCGAATCTCGCAGATCTCCCAGATTGCACATTTCCAGAAAATCTTTGTGAAATCTAAAACTAGCGTAATATTCTCCTTAAGTGCACACACAGCGCTCGATGAATGTATGTCGATATGTTGCTGACCGTGAGTCGCAAAAATATCATGGAGCTCATGAACGCAGTCATATTGGCTGATGCGCATCTGGGCAGTACAACCCCGAGTCCCAAGTAAGGTTCCCTTGCTCACACTCAAGAAAACTCTGAAGGGAGACTCCCACGAAAATCTATGAAAAAAAGGGTTCAGATTCAGCCTTCGCCCCGTGCCTCGCGCTAAAATGCCATCAAAATACTTGCGAGAATGTAAACCTGCAGATGGTTCCGAAGAAGGGCAGGGTATAGGAGCTATCCTCATTCAGTGAATTTTATGCAGCGCCTGGTACTGCTGTCCGAGGCTTGCTGCCTAGAGTTTAAATAACGCGTTATTTGGCACAAAAAAGATACCGTGACCGTTATATTTATATAAAATAGATATCGTTACCGTTACTGTTAACATCGTTGGCCAAAAAAGATGTCGTTAACGCGTTAAATATCGTTATTAGCGTTAACGTTTGCCAAACACTAGTCGTGGCATCTGACACAGTGCTTAGTGTGTGTGGCAAGTAAACTGGCCAAGTAATTTGAAGAGTCAGGTTCCTCTAGGCTCTTCAGTTTTGAAGGCCCGCTATCCCGAATCCTGAAAATAAGCCTATGAGTATAACTGAAAAAGGATACAAGAAACAAAAAACCGATTTTGAAAAAATATAGCTCATTTGATCGCCTCCAGACCGTTATACAAAATTTGGGCAGATTGATTGTAACATTATTCCACGCCAGCAGGCTGGAGGGAAATATTCTCCAGTTTTTGCCATGTTTTGCACAATATTCTCAGCCGGCAGAACAATGCTAACTATGATCGAGACTAACTGCAACCCAACATAATTCCATTCAAGGACTTCTGTATGCACCTTCCTTCATACAGTACACTCGTGAAGATGCAAAACTAGCAGCTGACGCTTGAAAAAGTCTGCTACAAAATTTAGTGCATAAAAAAGGGCAGGAAGTATGATAGGAGGATGATGTACAAATAAAACACCTACTTTGCAGAGTATTGAAATTTTTCTCCCTTAATCGTGCCGTTAAACGCTGAACGATGCGACGAGTACGTCCTGAAACAGATCGATACGGGAAGTTGTATAAAAGCGTAGAAATAAACTACTTTATGTTGTATACGAAGAGAAAAACATTTTAACAGTTTTCCTTTTAGCCATGCCTCCCACTTCATTGAGCTTTTTGCTCCCGAGATGATTGACTTTTATTGTCAGAACGTTGCAACGGTTGAAAAACTTAAACTGTAGTAACTTTCTACCGCTGCAAAGTTGTAGACTCTCAGAGAAAAGATAAGTCAGAGGAGCACGGCTAACAAGATAAAACGAAAGCAACAGGGATTCTACGTCAAGCAATATCTGGAAGCGTGAAAAGCCAAGCTTAGCTCACTCATTTCAACGATTCGATCCGCTTCCCATTGCCTGCACTTGTGAATGCCCACCAGCATCCCTATCACAAGTACGACACAGGCCAAAATAGTAGGAATCACGATTGTTGTGGCAACGTCCATGTCACGAGCAGTTAGACCATGCTCAATGTCGGAGGCTGAAAATATGATGAAAATACTGTAGACTTAGCGGTCATTTGATCATTTGAGCAGTTTTGATCAGTGCTATATGTAGATTGATCAGCTAATACAGCAGATCAATCGATAAAATTGTCCAATCGATAATGAGGTACAGTACTATTTTGTGTTTGCAGATAAATTTCGCTTTGCAGATTTTGCAGAGTCACAGCTTTTGCTTATGTACCGCAAAAGACCTGCTCGCTTCATAAAATACCAGTTACCCTGAAAATTCGGAGCGCAAAATGGCTAAAAAATTCCACTCACAAATAGAACATCCCAATTCGTCCGATCCATCCGAACATTGGGAAATTCCATCGCACGGCTTAACGATTTCGTTTGGTAAACATTCTCCGCTGATTTGACATAAAAATGCGTCTTCAGGGCAATCTGCATAGAAAAACGCTTTTATATTTTTTCTCAGAATTATTAAAAAGAATAAGTTACCCATAATCAGAAATACGCAGAAAAACTTTTGAAGTTCAGCTTATCGGGGGTGGGATTGACGATTTTGGCACGACATGCTGTACAAAGCGTATGTGCGACTATAGTTAGAAAAAGCTTGAGGGCAAGAAAAATCGATAGCTCGTTTGGCGAAAGCTTGGAGGGAATTGTGTGTGTCTATGAGTGGAGGGAAGGAAATCGATGGTCACGCGCGAGGGGCGAACCAAGGAAAGACTTATATGGGCCACCTCTCGTCAGAGAACAGAAACATATGGCGAAAGGACGGGATTGAAAAAAGACGGGAAATTTATTTTTGGCGCTAAATGAGGGCAGTAGCCTGCTATACAGTGGGTACGGTTGGACATTTATATGCCCATACGACCGCAGTATAGAAACAACACCAGAAAGCTGCTAATTGAAAAATGGCGGAAAATTAGTCTATGTGTCACAAATTGTGGGGTGAATTTATATCAGTCATGCGACCCTTTCCAATAATTCGTGCTGAGAAAGTGCGGCAATTCAAATTTTAAACTTTGCAAAAGCAAGCCCAAAGTATAGTTCGATGCGATGCGTCAAATAAGCGTGCGATGCGAGACTTTTGGGTCAACTGACAATGTAAAAAGGTGCCTACAACGTCGCATCGCAAGCTTATTTGACGCATCGCATCGAACTATACTTCCAGCTGTAGTCTTCCTGTCTGGAAGAAAACACGAATCATCAACACTTTGCCAAAAAGGTATGAAATAGCCTCTAATTTTCGAGGATTTGGTGAATCATCATTTTATTGCCATTACATTTCATGCTTGACCGATGCCCTTCTGTAATGCGCTGTAAAAACGCTTGCTTCGCTTTCCCAACCTTTTATTTAAACTAAAATCCAAGGCTCTGATGGACTCAGTCTGCTGCTTTCAAAGATTAGCTGGCCTAAGAATGTTTCGTGAAGGAGAGGCTGTTTCGCCAAAATATGATAAATTCACGAAAGCAACACTACTGACGAAGATGTGGTCTTTTTTTGTATTTGGTCCCAGTATTAGGCAGCCATGGATTTATAGCTTGCGCCATGCTGGTATCAGCAGAGAAAAACTGGTGGTCTCTTACGCACTTTTTTGTTCAACTGCTAGGCAGAAATATTTTGAGTACTGCCTTTTGCCGCCAAATATGTCACTTGCACATCAGGCGGAGAAATTTTAGAAAATGCCGCACGTTTTATCGTTAGCTAGAGACTGCTTAGTGGTGTTCGGGAACTATGGTTTTCTGGTATGCACTTTGCATTGAATTTTCAGACAGCCATTACTTTCTATGCTTGGCCTGAAACGGCCCTGAAAAAGTCAACGTGGGACAGACCTATTTCTGCCCACAAATTTCCTAAACCAAGGATGTTTATTACCAGGGAGATATTACAGTGTGAGTGGGAGGGTCAGCATTTGAAATGTGTGGTAGTATTTTCCAATGTAATTCTGCCTTGCCGACAATGTTGGTGATTTCGTTCTGACTTGCATCAATTATATATTTCCTCTTGGCCTAACCATGTGACTGGGCCAACCAAGATGTGATATTAGCGGCACCGCTATGTGATATTACGATTTAGGTACAGCCTGGACAAAGATTTCTGTTCCAGCCCAGCGCCATACATACGAGACATAAAACTGGGATATCAAACATACAAACCTATGAAAATAAGCGCACAGACCACACAGCCTAACTCAGTAAATGTATTAGTCGTATTTCTCTCACACCAGACACCATAAATGACCATAGTTCCAGTGCCTTAACACATGCAATAGACCACTCGCGCTACGTTTGCTTGAAAAGTGAGAACAAACACTCGTCATCTGTTTACAAGATCACTTTCAAACCAGTAACTAGGCATCGCTTTGAGGAGGCGCACATTCGCCGCGCCTTTTCTCACTGTGTAAATTCATAATCTATGCACATCTGTACTTACTGGCCCGTCGAGTTTTCTCTGGCTCACTCCGCCAGTTTGCGATAAGCCACAAGTAAGCTCACTCATCGCCAGCTGGAACCAACACAATTTGCTGATAAAGGACTATATGCATAGTTAAAATTTTTGTTTCATTTCGGAAATGGAAATTGAATTGCCAATAAAATCGATAAGCGATTTGATTAATGGCGATATTTTTCTAGTTGGTTATGCAGAAAATGAGGATTACGAACATCAATATTCTTGCCACGCTCTCCCTGCAATGCCTCATCGAAAAGAGTTTTGCATATTTTTATTCTCTATTGGAATTTTTTGCTCTTTTCTGACATTAGTGGGATTTGTATTAAATATTTTAGTCATTTATTTGTCCATTAAAATTAGTTTGAGAAGTTTGACACAAGAAACTCAGCATATATTTATTTTAAGCATGGCCATAGCTGATTTAATTTTTTCAATCGTGCATTGCTCTATGATTTTTGCTGCTTACACCCTGAAGGCCACATTTCGGAAACATTCCTGCATGTTTTTTTTATACATGACTCATTTATCCACAGTGGCATCGAGTTTAAATTTATTATGTTTAAATTTAGATAAGTTTATTAGTTTACGATCTCCTTTACGTTATCACTCAATTATCACATATCCTCGTTGCAAAATTATTGTCATTCTATCTTGGTGCACAGCATTCGCTTGGTCAACGTTTTTTATTTTTGGCCCTATGATACGATTTAAAGATAATTGTGATGTGATTATTTATGAAAATTATTTTAAAATAGCTTATCTAACATTTTTTGTATTATTCTTTCTCGTCCCTACAACAATTTCATTTGCGATTAGTATTTATGTTTTCGTTGTGGCTAGAATGGCAAGACGAGGTTTAGACTACCGTCGCGAGTCCATTGGGCATAGCCATGGGTCCCGTCTAACATTGACTTATCTTAAAAGAAGGAGAACACAAAGTTCATATTCGAATACATCAGAGCCAGATATCTTATCAGGAGGCCAGAGAAACCGTCGATCATGCGTGTCAAATTTGAGAACTGTATTCTTTGTATTCAGTGCAAGCGTTTGGTCATTCGGGACTTTGATCCCTTATCGCGTGATTTATTTGTTGGTCAGTTTCGATCACGACGATTGGCTTAGATGGCTGCTATTTACTACTTATATTTTCTTATTGATAAATCCAACGGGAAATCCAGTGGTCACATGCGTCACACAACCACAGTACAGGGCAACAATCAAAAACATTTTGAAGATTGGCAAAAAAAGATACGACAGCAATGATTCGAAATCGGACAACACCCGAAGGTCGGTTAGACCTGCTGCTAGTTTGAATACATTATTGTGAAGGGGTGGCAATGACCGGTTAATCTTTGATATCGTGTTTGCCCGCAGTTATCTGCAGGGCTTGCAATTTTCTGTCACCGCCGCGTTATTAACTCATTTCTGATCGATCGGGACTTCTAATGTAAAGTACACATGAGAAAGCATTTCCCTATAAATACTGTTGCCAGCAGTTTCAGGTGCAAAAATTCATCTTAATGTGTAAGTAAACACGTGTTTTTGGTGTCTATATCTGTGCTTTGGGACTTCAAAAAAAGTCAAGAAATTCTGACATCTGCTTTTGTCGATAAGCCCCCAGATATCATGTCTGATCGTGAGTCGCTTTACGCAACTAACATTGACGTGCTATATATGCCCCTCGTCAGTGCTGGCTGTGAGCTGCATACGAGTGCCATTAGTACTGGCAGAATGCCCACCCCTTCACCACATCGACACCGGCAAGGAGTCCCCTGAATTTAGACTAAAACCCATCCTCTATCACCCGCAGTTATGGTCGCGTAGCTCTGAACCCGTGGATCGCATGTGCAACCATGCCTGGCAGGCATAAGAGAGAGTGTGGCTGACTGAAGTCGACCGGATAAAAACTCCGACTCAGTACTGCTCTGACTGGAGTGGGCAAGTCTGACGACTATGCGTACCTAGGGCTGAAACATCAACCTGAAGGATTGACGTCTCGGAGATCGATTACTCTATCCAACTCGCCAAAGCCCTCTGGCAGAGGGTTACCCATGCTTTAGGACGTTCAAGCTTAAACTAGTTGGACAAAAATGATGTGCTTCTCTAGAACTGACATTGAAGAAATATGGCAGCCCTGTTGCAAAAGCTTTGTCACAACAAACACAATGGACCCATTCAGTCGGTGATATGCAGTATCCGGCTGGTACCGAACCAAGTGTACAAAGGTGTTTTTATTAGTCGACAAAGCAGATGCCACATGAGTCGAAAATTTGCTATCTGATGGTCTGATCTGTCAGACATTTCTTATTTGCCTCCTTCGTACTCATATTTGAGCCCTCAAGTGGACAGAGATCCACCATCCACAGGCAAGCAGGTTCCAGTTATCATTTTCGAGTCGCCACTGAGTAAAAATGCCACCGCTTTGCTAACATCATCCAAATCTATAAAAATTAGAATTCATCGCATCAAATACTGCATCTCCCTTGTCGGGGTCGGGACCCTTTAAAATTCTAGCTGTAATGCGCCCATCGCCTCGTGTCTATGGGCGTCCGACACCCATAGACCGAATCCCAGGGGTGTCGTGGGTTAACACACATAGACCGACACCCATAGACCGCACATTCCGATGTAACCTGGGGTACTCTGACATTTACCCGCCCATGTCAAAATTAACCTGAGGTCAGTTCAAAGTAGGCGCTCACCTTCGTGGATTTACTGTACATACTAATACTGCACCCCAGAGTTACAAGCGGAATTTCCGACACGCATGGTTTTAAAACTTACCAGCAAAATGACCTAAAGGAATGCGCGACAACATCTTTTCTGCTCTTGTTTTATCATCCCAATACAGTCTAGCCAATTCGGTCATGACCACAGTTGGATTGACAGCATTGACACGGATCCCATACGGTCCTAGTTCACAGGCCATATTTTTTGTTAGGTTGTCCAATGCCGCTTTTGTGGCGCCTGTGAGAAAAATAAAAAGACGCTTTGTGTTCCAGTGCATGCATGCACAGGCAGGTTCCCTGCCCTGGGAGGACACCTACAAAGAACGACTTACCAGACTGGAGGGAGCTGTATGGGGCCCTCGCAAGATTACACTAATGCACTAAGCACCACCCTCTTCCAAAGCACTGCAGGCTTGAAAGCAAAGACCATGACAACAAAAGACTACTGAAGTGCACACCAGTGAAAAGAAAGTTCGATGGGTGCGAATGAAATTACTTGCAACTAAAACGCTCGCTGCCTGAAAGACCGACTCATCAGTCACTTCTTGGACTCCCTTGTGTCCTGTTGTAGGGGCGCTTCTGGTACTCCGCAAGGGTGCATCCACGAGAGGGCTGGACACTGCCTCCCTCAGACAATGGCGGGTGGCTTCTTCTGAACCCTGCCGGTGTTGGAGAGCAGACTCATTGTTTGAATTGAATTGGCGCTAACAATATGGTTTCACATTACATACTTACTGTAGACCACGTGTTGTGGAAGGAACATTTGAGAGGCTTGAGACGAAATGTGAACAACGGATCCCTTAATTTTATGTTCGATCATTGATTTGACAACCCATTGAGACAAAAAGAAGACCGATTTGAAATTGACGTTAAAAACCCTGAAAAGAAGTGAAAAATGGTTCTAAAAGCATACAAGAGCAATGTCCAGTGCAGGTAAGCTGACATGAAACCAGTCCACGTAATAAAGCTCTTTTAACATTACATTTTGGATAGCTTTATCCAAATAGCCTTGATTTACAGCTGGCGAGAAGCTGTATCCATCGTCCCTCTCGCTGAGCCATGTTATAAGCCATACTTATTTGGATATAATCTCTATTATGCAATTTTTTTCATTTTGAAAGATAAAGATATAAGATTGATCAGCGCAAAACTTTGCAGTCCTTTGATCGTTTAGCATCTGGCTTTCTCAATGAGAAAAAGTTTCTGACCTCAGAAATCTAATGTCCTACAGAAATACAGCGTTTTATGTAGGACTTACTTGTCAAAGTTTTCGGGCTTCGTATCAACAAAACTTTCGCTTTTTCCTATTCCAGCGTTATTGACCAAGAAATGCACTGGCAAAAATGTTTGCACCTTGGATTTTAAGTCGTCCAAGTTTTCAACGTCACAAACAACAATTTCGATGGGAGATGCTGCCTATAGATAAAATTTGGGACTATTATTTCTGTTGTCTTATTACATTTCGAAGATAACACTTTTGAGAATCGAATATTTTCAGCCAGGGCAACTTTTTTATATAGCCAAATAATCAACATTTTCTTTAAAAAATCAATAATTTCGAATTTTCGATTGCCCCATATCGCAACAACCTTCGCTTCTGCTGACTGGACTTGCAACAGCAGGCTCTTCGTAAATACATTATGCAAAGCTAGCTTGTCACTTTGCACTTCGCTGTGGCATAGACCGACTCGACTGCAGCTAGTATTAAAGATTGAGAGAGTGAATTGTTTCTAGCAGTTACCCAGCAGAATAGCAAGAACAGTCGACGGGAAAAGGTCGGAAGGGCCTAATCTGGAGTGATATAGTTCAGAGAGATTCTTGAAGAAAGACTAAACAGAACAGAGAGAGGCACGACACGACATACGCGGCCTAGGATATACACCTTTGGGGTTTTGATTACACGCTGGTCACTTCGAAAAGAAACGGCCTCTCGCACTTCGAAAAATTTCTTTCGCTCGCGCAATACAAGTTTCAAAAATTTCTTCAAATCAGGTTCGCGTAAGAAGGTTTTAAAAAAAACCGGTTCTAATTTGAAGTTTTAAATGTTTTTTATGATATACGGTTCTGATTTCTTATGAATACCCAAACCACTGAAGCGTAGCTGATTTCGTCAATTTGGAGAATTTTTGCGATCGACGGCAACATCGAAAGTCATCCTAGATTTCAGGGGAATCGACTGCTTTAGCGAGCCACCAATACTTTTTTAAGTCTGACAGGTGGGAGAGAGAAAAATACATATTTTAGGACTGATAAAGCAAAGCATTGTTTGCGCCAGAAATCTGCTGCAAGCTGCTCGTTGTCTGAGAGACTTTGATTTTTGGTGCCAAAATGCAGCAGGACTGCATGTCGACCACCAAAATTAAAGAGTTACGCCAATCAAGTCGGCCTTACAGAAAGCCAATCTCATCATTAGTTACCTCTTTTGCTAATGTCTCCAAATGGTTTGCTGTCCGACTAATTGCAATGACGCGAGCACCACGGCGAGATAAATCCAATGCGATATCTCTTCCAATTCCTGAATAAAAGTTTCTGGTAAATTAACTTGAAGCCAACAAGGCGAGCGGGCGCCTTTCAAACGTTGCCATTGTGCTGCTGTGTCTTAAATTTACTACTGGCAGGGCAAAAATTGTTACCTTGTCCAGCTCCAGTTACGATGCAAGATTTTCCAGAAAAATCGCTCATTTTTGGGAGGCGTTTGTTTGCGAGAATCGACGATAGTCTTCGGCAATTAACCTTGTCCTTTTCCAACTGCTCTTTCGTTTTTGCATGCATGCATTGCTCGATGCACTTCGACAAAGGAAACCGGGCCAGACTGGTTTCTTATCTTATTTACTGTCTCCGCTCCAACCATTTAGGGACCCCGCACTCTGATGCGCCTAGGTGGCGGCGAGCGAAATGAGGTAACAGCTAGGGAACCGGCGACGGCAGGGAATGCGTCCAATATGAAACTTGAAAAATCGTGAAGATTGAAAAAGTGCTGGTGTTGAGTCGCGTTTCAAATGAAAAGGATTTTAGGTAGTATCCCATGCACCCCAGTTGACGTGTGGATCACCCGCCTGTTGTCAATCGGCCCTTATCACACAGCTATATGCCGTCAAGACTTTTTGGTTCGCCCTCTACTCTACGATCACTTCCTATTTCCGCTCTTGTCCGACATCAAATTAAATAGCACATCTCCCGCTAGGAGTCCTTATCAGACCAGACAACCCGGCCCCATGCTCAGAAGCAACAGCTTTCACAGATTTTCCGATTCCGATTTTGAGCTTGAGGTTTGAAGGATCTTTATTGAGTCAGTTGGGAGACTTCAGTGCTGATCGTGAGCTCGATACAGTAGTGATCCCACAGGGCACACTCGGCCTGCTGTCAAGACGTGTTTGTGTATTTTAACCAGACGAAATTCGGCAAGCCATCACAGCAATGCTGTAACACCACTATCAATACACCGGAAAAAGCAAAGTACACAAAACAATAAAGATCTTTCGAGTCATCCTTCGCACTAACATAAGACTGCCCCTACGTTAAACCTGCACAACACAGCTGGCACTTGTTAGCGTGTAGTTAGAACGCTTTTTACACGCGTGAATTGATTGACGTAAACCGCCAGAGACCGTCTGGTTTTGTCAAAGTATTTTATTGTTTGGAGTTTACAACTGTTGCCCCAGGCAAAATTCTAAAACTTCCTTGGTGCCTGATAAAGAAATTCTGTATTTGCTATGTGTGCAAGGCTTGTCCCCCAGACGGTAAGATGTGAAAGACGACAAGATGCACTGCAGGATGCCTTCCTCCCTCCCGCTGGGTGTGTGAGTCTCCAAACCATCTGGGAATGCTGGCTACACATCGAAGCATGAAGTAGGGCATTTACAGCATGGATTAGACCAATTTCCCTTTTCTGAGGTACAAAAATAACGCGTAGCAAAACCTATCGAATCAGTGCGACAGTGAGACTTCCTATTTGGGGACTATCACAATGATTCTGAGTTTTGACTTTTGACTTTAATAACCTGATTACAGGTCAATCACAATGCTGTCCCTTACCCTGAACCTAATGAGCCCTAATGATTACAGACCTAATAATGACAGAAAAGATTACTTACTTTTATCATGTACAGGAGCGGTGGCCCTTGTTTCATGCGGGACCCTGGTGCGTACTAGCTTCTATTGCTGGGCACCCCTGGGTTCCTTGGTCATTTCATACCCGACCGAAATCGGCGAAGGCGCAACAACACATTTCGACGGGCACGTGCGTCGAAACTTACGATTAGGGCCTAGGTTCAGGGCTTTGTATTCTACAATACGGCCACCAGCCAGATCTCATTTGACAGAGGTATGTCAAGTTCCTCATTGGCACGTGCATAGAACTCTGTTTAATGGTAACCAGCAGTGAATAATTGCCTTTCCTGGCGTGTTTTATTTCGTGTCAGGTATCGATATGATGAGTTCTTCTCCAGGGAGACCTAGATATTCGGTGGCCCTGTATCACGCAAGAGTTTACTAAAGGCCGCACCCGGCAAACGAGAAGGCAACACTGACAACACTGACCCATAGGCAACGAAGAAGGCACCTTATATACCAATGGAACTAGATCAATTTGCATGTAACATGCTGGTATCACTTGTTATCATATATCCTATATCACCTATCACTGGTCTTCTCTGGTCCAGACCGGATTCTATTGTTATCGACCGAATGTTCTTGTTCTTGATGTTCTCGACACTGGCGACCAGGAACTGGCTGCGTGTAGGCCTAGAATGTAAACACTACACCCCTGACAGTACTACCTCACCGATGGAGTAGGGCTACCACTGCCCGGGTAAGCAGAGCAAAATCGCCAGTCGAACTATGACCGAAGTATGACCGAACTACCGAAATGGTCGATTTGTACCAGTCGAAACGATACAAGTGATCAGAATGATCGAATGATCGATGACAAAGCGATCGATGATCGAAGTGATCGCCGTGTGAAACCAACACACATGCAAACCAACAAATGAGTGGTCTATCCAAAGAAGTAGCTTATGAAAGACCTCCACCCATCTAGTCGTCCTAACCAAGAAACCAAAAATCTTGTCCTGACTACAAGCAATCAACTAACAGCAATCATAAGCTTAAACACTACACGCTGGCAGTATGGAACCAAAAGAGAGGGAAGTGCAAAGGACCATAAATCACTAAAGCAAAGCATACCAGGATGACCTAGAAGGCGGGGTCGGTGTAAACAGCAACAGTATGGGCGAAAAAGGAGAGTCCCAAGGTACTTTCAGTGCCATCAACGAAGCAAGGGCCAGGTGACAGAAACTACATGAAGAAATTAATTAAAGTCATTACTCGAAAAACATCAGCATTAGGGGCCCG
>JASANH010000783.1:0-80782 GCA_030248295.1 Mesodorylaimus sp. YZB2_4
CAAGGACGAAAGCGGCTATGACAACCAAAACACTTAAAATCCGTTAACTATGCCGCTTACATCAGGTACAATAGAGCGCACTGATTTACAGCCCATCTTTGGCAATCAGTATCGACAAACAATCGGACTAACCTGTCCTGTTGGCGTGGTGCAAAAGCTCTACTGGTATTTCTCTCTGCTCGCACACACCCCTATTCTTTCTGAATGGCGAGCAGGTACAATATGACTGAAAGGGCCGTGGCTTCTCAGCTTTTAGGCGACTACAGACAACACTCATTCATCGCTCAGACCCTGAATGTCCGGACTCTTTGAAATTCAGAGAGTGGCTGCAAACTTCTCTTACCCCAAGACTTGCAGAAGGGATATCTTCCATAAATGACTAAACTTACAAAACACAGTGTGCAGCAGTCAAGGCAAATCTCGATTTATTGTTGTGTAATCGAGTGCCTCTGATTAAAGTGGCGCCGCACAGTGGAACGACTAAATAATCTGCTCGAATACTCAGCATGAAAGGTAATTCATCGGGCGATGCACTCAAACCTCGAATCACGTCTGAAAAGTAAATTTTTGCATTTTGTAGTCAGCCACAATGTTGTATAAATTAAAGAAGGGCTCACGAACTTGCGGCTTAAGCTATCCCTGACGAAGGAACAAATCGGAGTTTTTCTGGCTCTCGATAACAGTCAGAGGCATTTCACAATTAAATCGGAAAACTAGCAACATCAATACCCTATCTATCTGGCCTTCTTTGTTTATTCTCGGTCATTTTGTGTTCGGTCTTTTTTACACGCGGTATTATGACCAGCGGTCAATTTGTCCGGCGGTCTTATCTCGCCGCGGTCTTTTGTACGCGGTCTTTTGTCGCGCGGTCTTTTGTTGGCTGTCTTTTGTCGTGCGTCGCTCAGAACACCCTCCATGCAGGCCTCCTAGTCACCCCCAAAAAGGTTTTATGAAATGGACCTTTCTAGTCCTAGCAGAACCAGAAAAGGACCGGAAAACCCAAAGTTTTTCACTAAAAAATTAAATGAAAATCATTAGCTTTCCACAACCTTTTCTAGTCCTAAGCCCGGACAGTATCAACAGACCCTCATATCCGCTATACTGCACCAACATGCTCATGCGATACGGGTCAAGTGTTTGAGTGGAATCAGTCATAGCACAATCCGCCTCATGTTTAGTGTGCACTGGACATTTAAGCGCCACACACTCCTAATAGGTATGTCCAGTTTGACTTTCAGTCAACCGCCTATGCAAATATGCACTCGTAGCGTGACCATCAGATGGCCAGGGCGAACCGGAGGACCCGTAGACGGGGCTGGTCAGACTGTCACTTGGCACCAACGGAATCAAGAGTCGGTTGAAATTTTGGTTGTGGCCCTCGGGGGCTCGAAACTTCCAAAGTTGGAAATCAGGAAATTTTAAGGACATATGATCCGCTTTCGAAAATTTTTGGAACAGTTTGAATGCGCTGTTCATAACAACGGAGCACTATAGGACTCAGAAAGGTTCGGTTATCTGGAAGCATTGCTAATGGGGCGTGTTCCTCAATGGGGTAAAAATTAATCGATAGATTTCACATTTTTAACGGTTATTGACTGAAACATGTCAGCAGCGTACATTAGCAGAACGCCCTAATCAGAGCACCCAGTATTTCTGTGCGAGACTGTATCAATACTCTGGGCGTGAGGGCGGCTTAGCAGGTCGATGATAGGTGAGAGGAGTCCTGATTGTTTTATTACTGCACAAAATGCGTCATGAAAGTGATGGTATCAAGCGGCAAGATCTTGGTGGGCAAGGTCTTGCTCATGAAAGATACAGTTTACAGACGCTTTGGATATTCTAGCGAGTAACGTAGAGGGCGAGGGTAGTTGGCTTGTGTTGGCCATGAACGGACATTTATGAATGAATAATAGAAATGACTTATAGCATTTATGGAAGTGTTTAGACCGAAAATGCGAGTGTCTGATGCGAATCATAATCTGTCGCAGCATGGTGATATATGCTGGTTTTATTAGGAGTTGTACAAAAACTTCAGTGAAGCATCAAGCAATAGAGATGGTACGGTCTCTAGTTTTCAGCTTTCGGCATCGCGACTCTCCAATATTTCCCCTTGGTTCTCGAAAAGCACTCATTCTTCTTCGCATTAGAAGCAAGAGGCAACACAGTCCAAATCCGATCATGGAATTAATTGACGTCAAGAGAAAGGCGTACTGAATGTCCGTCTGATCAGCTAGCCAACCTAAACGGCAAAGATAAAAAAAGACGATATGTAGGTGAACCGACCAATTCACTCTTCAACCCTACTGAAGGCAACCGGTGCCACAAAATACTGACTGACAGTGTGAGTGTTGTCATGCATGCGGTTGTAGAACGAATAAAGGAATGGGTAAGATAACCAGGTATTGCAAGATAACAAGGTAAAACACTGTAGATTACCGAAGGTTAATGCAGGAATCGCCCCCCGTATTTGTACTGTACATCAATGCTTTCTGAGCATCAAAGGACAGTTTTAAACTGCTTCACTTGACTTTCTAGTAGCAGCTTTTGCGGGGAGAGCTCCTCCCGTTGTAGTACTGTCCGGTGATTGACTGCAAGCTGCCAATGCCAAGCACAAATCAGTACCAACCTACTATCCTTTTCATATAATTCAAATCCAGCAGCCACATTAATGTTACTACTTAGGTGATTTCAGTCTATATGTACATGTTTTTGACCTGCTTGACCTCCAATATACATATCGTACTCACCAGAAAGAAGAGAAAGTCCAAATCCACCAAGTCCTACTGAGAACATGAAATATCCAAGCCCAGTCACAACCTTATCCACACCAAACAAATCGATGATAACATTAGGTGGTTGAGAAAATTTGACAGCTTGCCCAAATCCGAAAATCGCCATGGCAATTGCAAATGACCAAAAACCATAACAAAATACACAGGCCGCGATACCAGCTGCTTGGGCTACGGTTAGAATTGAATAGAGGAGAGTTTTGTCAGTGCACTTTAGCTGGATAGCAAAAGCGACTACGACCCTGGCTAGTAAGTTGCTCATGTCAGAAATCGATACAAGCGCGGCACTCTGCCACGTTGTCAGTCCACGACTGATGATCAAACTGTTGATCATAGAGAATAAAGTGAAACTGACGCCTCCCAGCACAACGCCTTCTAGAAGCAGCAATATGAAACGGCAATCCTTGAGTAAGGCCAGGTCGAAAAGAGAATGCATGGCGACCCCGCGATGCAGCACACGACTCTTACAAATTGCCCCGAATATGACCAGCTGCAAGCAGAAGCCAGCTTGGATAAGCATAGAGCCACGCCACGTGTACGTCTCGATCAGGAACAGGCTTAAGGGGGCGATTATCCAACCACCCAAAGCTCCCCCAATGGCCGCGAAACTGGTTGCGAAGAATCGATGACTCTCGAAATATTCGGGCAAAAGGCTCAAGGAGGGCGTGACACACAGACCATAGCCAATGCCGCATAGATAGCCGTACGTCAGAGACAATTGCCAGAGGTCGGTTGCGAAATAGGACAGGGCCATGCCTGCACTGGTCACCAAGGCTCCGGTCATGATCACTGCCCTGGCACCATATCGTTTCTGCAGAACACCCGCCACTGGTCCAACTAAGAACATCAGGGCGTAGCATATGGCGCCTGGCATGGAAGTGGCTCTCCTGGACGATTGAAAATGGTCTAAGAAAGCGACGAAATAAATTCCATAATTCATTGCTTGTCCCAAAACAACGAAGTTGATCATTAAGGAAGACACCAACACCAACCAGCTGTACCCCCTGTCCATTGAATGCATGGTTGAAAATACTATGTCGAAGGCTGACCTAGACTGTAGAGTGCTTACAGGCTGTAGTGAAGTGGCTCGTCGCACGTCTCGTCTTTAGATGGGAAAGTTTTTTATTGAAATATCTCATCGAGCTGTATATTTTTACTCTTAACGCCATCTTTTTTGCCAATGTTTTTTATGGCAGTGATAACGATATGGCTGGGCCAGACGTCTGGCGTGTAGCGTCTGAATCTCTTCAAGTAGGTACTCATGTAGAGGCGGGATTCCGACTCTGTTAGGGCAAATTATTTTGTGTAGGTAATTGTACGCCTTCCCTCTCGGATGCCCAAGCTTGCTTCTGCTAATTTATGAACATGCACATCAATAGGTCTAAAGGGAGACTAACGTCAAGACTTAATACATGAAACCCTGTGAACCTCTGTTCTGACTCCAGTACAGTCGAGACCACTTATAGTCACACCGGATAATATCACAGTCCGGTTATTATCACAAGTTTTAAAAGTCCCGAATTCTTCCCCTATACTTTGCGTGTATAGGGGAGAAATTCGTATTTTGAGTTCGCTCATTATCACGCTGAATTTGGCTTAGTCCGCTTATTGTCACATAAATTTCTTGGCCAAGCGGAATAAGTATGAGAAAAGAGTCACATTTCCACTTTTGTCAGCCTGAAACAAATGCAAAATCGTCAAAAACTAGGATTTCTCGCGAGAAAAAGCTTGGTGAAGGCGCATAGCACCTTTATGCTTCAGCTTTGATCTGACTGATTCTCATATTTTAGATTTCTTTAATTACAAAAACTTTTGAAAAAGCGTTTCGTCTTTAAAAAAGCTAGGAATATATTTGAAAAAAATACGAAATGGCGATGAAACGCATAACAGTAAAGTTTTGGCCATTCACCAGGTTGGCTGCTTCTTTAATAACAATATCTAATGCGTTAGAATGATAACAATACCAGTAATAGTAGCGATATACGGCATCTCATTTTCTGCTAGCAATATTTAACTCTAAGGAGTATAGGACACGCGAGCAAGCGCGACACTCCTGCACCTCAGGCAAGCCCTTTCAGGAGTGTTACAGTGGCTAGTCTGGCCGGCTCACTGATTACTGCCTGATAAGTTGATGCTGTAATTGAATTCCCTGAATTCCACTTGACATATCTGATGGGCAGACCAAACCCAAATCGGCAGGCCGCGGTATCCTAGATGGGCGAATAACACCATCATGAGATTCCTTATTCCCTGAATTTCGCAGCGCTGATGGGCTTGGATCATCTCTCTTCGTTGAACACAGTGTATCATAAATATCAAATATCTTGTTGGAAGGTGACAAACAATTTTGCGTTATTTGATATCCCGATTTTTAAAGCGAATTGAATTGAACAACGTGCAGTACGTGACATGAACAAAAGAGCAGCATATCGACTGTCATAGCTTTCGCGCTTCAAAGAAAAGAGCAGACAGGCATGGATTGGTGTGTACAAGCCCGACTTCTTTTCAAAAACGAGTAAGCCATGATCGTGAGTTCAAATGTTTCAGTTAAAGTTAAAGTTTTGATTTATGGACCAAAATAAGTCATCAAAGTGCCCATTAAAAAGAGGCGGCATTATTATTACTGCTGGAGCACCCTCCAGTAATGCGCTTGAACTATATTCGTAAAAAGAACCTTGTGTTCCAGCCTGCCTGCATCTGGTGGCATAGGTACTAGGGCACCCTTTTGGAGTCCCATTTGTAGAGACGACTGAGCACGGTTAACTGCTGGGTGGACTTGCAAACTCCAGCAAAAAGTACAGTCAACAATGCACAGCTGCACATTGTCCCTCTGTGGCGATCATCCGCAGCTGGAGGTTGGTCGTCAGTGGTCGCTGTGGGGTTTTGTTTCCGCCGAGCAGACGTCGTTCTAGAAGTTGTCATGGCGGGCATTCAGGAGCAGTTGGCGGCGGAATTGAATGCCTACATGCAAAAGTAAGTAACTGTACTTGCTGCGGTCAGTTCTCTGACTGTCATCTGTAAGTTGTTTCAGAGAAGACCGTTATATTTCGTAAACTTCGGCCATAATCGAAAGTCTAACGGGCTACAACCGCGAGTGCATTGCCTATGCGTTCTTGTCTGACGTGTCAGCCTACTTGATCATTGGCCATGGAGCAGAGCTTCTGTGCAATTTCATCGGGTTTGCCTACCACCGTGTACGCTTCGTGTAAGTACAGTAATATGAATTATATGTGTAGGGTTTTTGATCTGATGGCTCGGGGAATACTGCATAATGACTGTGACTGCAGTGGTTCTGTGTTTCAGTCGTAGCCTTGGATTCCGAGTCCATAGCCCAGGCCGCACAGACAGCCGTACGTCAGAGACAAATGCCAGAGGTTGGTCGCGAAATAGGACAGGGCCATGGCCAACATCGCTGACTGGGTATTCAAGGTAGTGTAGACCCCCCTAAAAAATTTTGGAAAAATTTTGTAAAGGGACCCAGCCAGCCTAGTCTAGGCCTGCATCATACGAAATGTTAAAAAAACGAAAAAAAGACGCAAGGCGTAAAATTGTGCGCGTTCCAGTTCATGCACATCCTGTTTCAAAACTGGGTCCCAACAAACACATCCGTATTCTAAAACTGATCTCACACAAGCATCGTAAACTAAGCCAAGAACTGAAAGCACCACATGACTAACAAGTTTTCGACGCAGGGCACCGAACATGGAAATAGCTTTTTCGCACAACGCTGCTAGCATGTTCGCTAAATTTCATGTCGTTAGTGAAAAGGACGCCCAAATACTTAACCTGGTTGTATACAGCTACTCGTTGGGAGCGACCACTCAAATACGACGAAAGCCAGCAGATCGATTTGGGAGGTACGAGCACTTGATGATCATGTTGCAGACGATTCAATAATAGCGTGCAGCATGTTCGACTTGATCGTAGGCTTTCTTCAGGTCCAGAAAAATGCCCGCCACGAATTTATACCGCTTGGAGTTTAGGGAGTCGTGGATAAATCGGCTAGCAGATATAAGGGCACTGTTTGTTCCTCGTCGCTTCACGAAACCGTGCTGATGATCAGATAATGACAAAAAGGGCTGATCAGTCGATTAACGTGACGCTCGAGAAGTTTTGATAGAATAGGAAGAAGTGAAATCGACCGATATAATGTCAGACTGTTCTTGTCGCCAGTTTTTGGGATCGTAGTCACTTTAGCGATCTTCCAAGAGTCAGTGAAACATTCTTCATCGATCGATCGATTAAACAACAGGGTTAAAGCGGGCGCGATCGAGGGGCGATGTTTTTAATAATGGGAAGTCAGGCCATCATCCCCTGGGGCGCTGTTTCTTTTCAATCCACAGAATGTTCGCTGATCATAAAGTCAATACTGTGACCGTCTTCAACAGATGGCGGATAAAATAAATTATAGTCGGAGTTGTTGAAGTTAATTGCGAATTGATTGTTCAATGCCTCCTTTCTCGCCCGGACTTAATAAAGGGCGATCAAATTCGTCGACCAAGGCAGGAATTTTTCGATCAGAAGGCGCCACTCGGTAATAAGCAGACCAAATTGCAGCTAGAGAATCAACGTTCGAAAAACTGGATTTAATGAAGTCGATTTTCGCCTTACGAATTCCTTTTCTACACTGCGAGCGTAAAGACAAAAATATGTGTGCGCCGATCGATTGTCGAACTGCTCTTTTTCCACGATTCATAAGCCACATTTTGCGACGAATCGTCAGGTCGAAAGTCATCCACAGAGTGCGTTTATCGCACCAAATGTCTCGCTGAGGAATCGATTCAAGCAGAACATTGCTGACAGAATTCGTAAAATCAGAACAAGCGTGTGACTGTAGGGGCATACGACACAAGTTTGCACAAATCCAACTGTCCGATGCGGCTTTTGATCCAATTCCAATTGACGCGCTTTAATAACCATTCTCGACGAGTGTCTGTTAAACGATGGCTAGGGCGGCCATACAGCGACACGGAAATCGATGAATGGTCTGAAGTTGTGATTGGCGGTAAGCCACTTGGTAAGCTTTCAAGACCAGCCAGCTAAAAGGAGTTTTTAACTAAACAGAGACACTGCATCCATGTATATTGTATGCAGTAGGTGCAGTGAGAGCCGTGATCAACATGCACAGGTGTCGTCTACATTGATCGTAAGAAGAGATATACTGGAAGTTGATTGGCATGAAATATTGCTGTGTGCCTGCTTGCTGTGAGTGGAGGGGCTTATAAGTAAGTTGAAGCTTCCGAATGAGCAAGCAAACTACAGTATATTATAATAGAACGCTGTAGAGTCAAAAGAACAAGGTCGCAACGAGTTCGTCACCTACCCTGACCCTTCATCGTAGTCCCAAATCTCAGATGTGTCTTGAAAAAATCAATGGAACGTACAGTAGTGAAAACATGATTGAATCCTATTCGTTGAAGCATAGCCTCCTCACTGTATGCTTCCGATGACGAATCGACTGACGAAAACTGCCGACCTGCCAACTGCGATGGTGATCGAGAATGGGAAGATCGAATTTGCGGTTTCTTAGGAATAATTGGTTTCGACGACGCAGCTGTGTCGTCAGGCGACGACACCAGGCAGTGATCCACTGATAAGGCAACACCTACCGTAGAAATGGGCTCAAACGAGCTCTGCAGCCGGTTATCTGATCGGATATTACACACCTTTCTTGAATCTGATTGATTTTCATCAAGAATCTACGCAGAGACCCTCAATTTTGATCTTATTGCCTGGGAAAAGAGAAGTGAGAAGCTTTAAGCTAAACCTAAACTAGGAGTCACTACTTTTCAGCGCATGAGGCTGAACGTTCCCAGGATTCGGGATGATCTCGCTGTAATTCGACGAAGATGTCGACGCACCTCGTAAATGCAGTGCCACACTGCCTATATCCATCGGTTTTCCCGCCGAAGCCATTGAACCGGGCGTGAATTCACGGGGGAAATGATTCGACATGCTTGAAGTCGATATGGAGTCCGCATCTTCATCCTTCGACCAGACAGAATTCGATCGTTCTTTCCCACATTCCGACGATGTCCTCCGATCTAACGAGCTCTCTCCAATCGATCGATCAATCGATTTTCGCTGTATTAGTGCCTCCACATCGCCACTGTTCTCACCAGACGCAGCGCACAAAGGCGAATCCAAATGTCGACGCAACCAAACTTCATCCCGTCGTCGTATATCATCCTCGAGAGTATGTGCAGGTGACTCGGGCGATTCTTTCAAACTGCCATGATTCGACAAATTCAAATCATCCGAGAACGCACGTTGAGCACCATCGCAATTCGACGGTGGTGCAATTGAATCAGTCGGCGACACGGCCATTGCATCAGGTGATAGCATACCAGCACTCGGTGGTTGTAATTCGTCATACGAGTGTTCCAGCGTAATTGCATTCTCCAACGTTACTAAAAGAAAAATTTAATCACTAGCGATCAATTTATGACCAATTCCTCTTCTCGAAAATTTAGATTCACGTGAACGATATCAGGACATGAATTCAAGGCGGCCGGGGTCAAGCCTCCGGCCAATCACCTCTATCCAACTTACACTTGTGTGAAGACCCCATCGTCGCTGATTTCTCCATTTCAGCACCCGGCATCGATTTGTCCACTGGTCCAGCGCCCTCTTCATCGAACTCATATACGGATCCATCATATTCTCATCGCTGAATTCCGAAAGGCTTTACTCGTTCATATTCATGTTTTACCACGTCATCAAGCACAGCACAGGTACACGCACCCGAGGGTGAAGGGACATATCACTCGAAATACCCAGCCGCTGGCCAGTACTGCGCACCTAGCGTGAGAGGCAGACGCCTAAACTCGCCAGGCCACGGGCACGGCATGTGCCTGGTGGCTTAGTCGCGGGGTCCCCCTACAATCGCGAAGCTCCAGAGATTTCCCTAACAATGCTCACATGCAAAGACTGGAATGTGACTAGCTTTAAAAAAGTTGGTACCCAAGATGATAATTCCAAAAATCCATAAACAGAAAATCGATATTATGCTGCGGGTAATTAAAGATGGTGGTGCCCCAGCACAGTCCACTTCACACTGCCAACTACCACTGCCCTCCTTGCGCACCCTCACAAAGTCATTCGTGTTCGCTTGGTCAGGTGAGTGGTCGGGAACGCAATTGTGTGATCGCGGTCGACAATGGGGTGCTGCTGTTCAAGTGGAGGTAAAATGGCCGAAAGGGCTCAACGACATCGCATATCGAAGGATACGGACATGGCTCCTTACGCAGTAGCTGCAGCTCGGGCGCATCGCGAGAAGAAGGGTAAGTGAGGCATGCTCTCTCTCGTCAGCTTTGATCTAGCATTCCGTTTTCTACCTCTACAGCCGAAAACCGGATCTACGTGGCCTTGTGGAATTACGAGAAACGTAGTCAGGCGGAACTCTCGTTTTCCAAAGGTGACCAGTTCGTGGACTTTGGTGACGAGTGCGATGCGTAAGTCAACATTGTGCATATTTCAAGCTGGCAGCATACCTCTCGCCAAGTATCGCACTTTACTTGACTTTTGTGTTTCAGGGGCCCAGAATGGTTGTTTGTGACCCGCAAGCTGGAGGACAAACCTGGCGATGATCGCAAAAGCATCGGTCTTGGCACGACCGGATACATTCCTCGAAACTGCGTTGCTCTTGTAGGATCATTGAAAGCAGAGCCGTAAGTGGTGAAGTTTTTACATAAGGTACTATGCATACATGGAATTGAGATTTTTAGGTTCTGGTTTGGTGGAATTTCCCGCGCTGACGCAGAACTGATCTTGAAGGGTCATCCCGTTGGAACATTCTTGATTCGTGGCCGAGTATCTGACATCAGTGAGTGGTCATTTTTTGTGGGATCCTAGGATGGAGAATCTGTGCGCAAAAAGGATACAGCTTCGCACCGTTTCAGAGGCTCAGTTAGCGTTGTCAGTATCGAATGGAAAATATGTCAAGCATTATCGCATCAATGCCCGCGACTGCAAGCAGCGCAACTTCAAGTATTCTATCGGAAGCACCCAATTCGACAGCGTTATGGCATTAGTCGAACATTTTCGAGGTACTGTAGGTCCCCACCAATTCTTCGAGCTGTGTCACCAAGACCACTTATTCCTTAGCGACGGCTGGTGGTGGTGGCATCTGCTGCGCCTTGACCTCGCCACCTCCCAAACCAATGCCTACCACGAGCGTCATCTCGGCCGAAATCGAAAAGCGTTGGCGAGAAATTCCGCGCAGTTTGATCAAAATCGAAAAGCAGATTGGGAAGGGCTTCTTCGGCGTGGTGTACAAAGGTTAGTAGAGAATGGTACTCCTGATCACCACTTCTAACATACTCTATTCGTTCAGGCACCTGGGAGCCAACTCCAGGCGTCAAATTGGAAGTTGCTATCAAAGAGCTGAAGCCGGGTTTAAGCAATCAGGCGAGTTTCCTGGCCGAAGCAGTCGCCATGAAGAACCTCCGCCACCACCACCTGGTCAAGTTGCTCGGAGTGGTCAGTGCCGACGAGCCGTTCTTCATCATCACCGAGTTCGTCAAGGATGGCTCATTGCAATCGTATCTCAGGAAACGAGTAAAGGAAAATCGGTTGGTGCCCGAAGAACAATTGGTCGAGATTACGCGCCAGGTTTGGTCGACGTACCCTCTGTGGATCAGGGTTTGGTGCTTGGTGTTTTAGGTCGCTGACGGGATGATGTATTTGGAACAGAAGAATGTGATCCATCGTGATTTGGCGGCCCGAAATGTGCTGATCCATGAATTAGACAAGAAAACCAAATCTGGCCTCTTGACTGCTCAGATATTCGATGTGAAAGTGGCCGATTTCGGTTTGGCTCGGATGTTGAAAAATGTCAATTTTATGAAAGAAAGTAGGACTCTGCGGCTGCCTGGTTTTCATCTGGGTCCATCTGGGTCATGTCTCCTCATCTGGGTTTGCTTTCAGGTGAAGGCATCAGTGTGGCAATCAAGTGGACGGCGCCTGAGGCTTTGATGACGGCCACGTTCTCTAGTAAGTGCAAGTTGATTTCGCTCTGATGATATGATGGCAGCTTATCATCACAGCTGCCTCGGACGTGTGGTCATTCGGCATTCTCCTCTACGAGGTGTTCACACATGGTCGGGAACCATACGAAGGTAATGTAGTCTGCACTTCTAGTCGGTCTTGGGTAGTTTGCAACCCTCCCATAGGCGGGCGTGGGAGAGGCTACAAGGGTCAAAACCTGGAGCAGGGCGAGTCTTGCCTGCGGCTGAAACATGAACCCGAGGGGTGGACGTCTCCCAGCAAGGGAAGACCAATAATCCTTGCCCACTAACCGTGGCCGAGGACCAGCCAGGAGTAAAATAGAAATAGCCCGCAATTGTTGACGAGGGTCACAAGTGGGTCCCTTCGATAGTCCAATCCGACACGGAACGTCAGAAAGGCATTGTCCAAGACCGAATCATGCGCAGGGGGATTACTGTAAGTGTGGATAGTGCCGTCCACTGTTCTAATGGTGCCATTCCGTCCATCTGGGGTCAAAGTGGATCCTATTACCTCAGGTGAATCCAGGAGGGGTCTACAGTATTCGACCATGCGCAGTGAATGTATCTTTCAGACATGACGACTAAGCGAACAAGGAAGTACGTGGTGGAAGAAAACGGCCAGTTGCAAAAGCCTCCCGAGATGCCCGATAAAATATACACGCTGCTGGGCAATTGCTGTGACCATTCGCCAATGGCGCGCCCATCGTTCGAAGCCATTTTTTTCTACCTGAACGCATTCTACGAGCAAGACTGCTCCTACGATCCATACGTCTCCAAAGTGATAGGCAAGACAAAAAACACAAAAAAGGTCGTGTAATCTTGATGAAGTCTGGGCGATTTATGCGGCTTTGTCGTGTGATCGCTTTTGATTCTAGTCTTTTCTACTGTGGGATGTGACACTTACAAGCTATTAAAATGCCAAGTCCTGTAGTAGTTTGCAATATTGCCACTGACTGATGATGAGTCTTGTGCGAGCGAGTATCGAAACGATCACCCAGTAGAAGCCAAGAATCGATTACTCAAATGCGCAACTATGTAGCGATCTTGTTTAAATTTAGCGCGTTGCGCTATACAGCCACACGCCAAATTGTCTGCTAGAACGCGGGATGCTTGGTTTTCTTGTCGAACGACGGTCCAATCAAGCAGTCGATTAATTGATCCTCAGTTTACTGAAATGGCAGCACCAGCGTTTATTAATGATCATTACTATTTCGATGTTGCTCCTTCTTCGTCAGCCGCAAGTGTATCGGATGCGGGAAATAAGACTGGAACATCACTGTATGAAGATGCAATAAGACGTGCCATTTTGAGTCACTCGAAAAGAGCATTGACGTTTGCCGAAATCATAAAATGGATAGAAGCGCGTGGACTTGGGGGAACGAAATTGGATAGTTCGAGTAAGGAATGGAAGGTAAGAGTTTGGGTTTGTCTCTTAAAAACAGTCATCTCGTTCTTCGTCTTTTTATCATGGGTCTTTCTTTTTACCTTGGATTTATATATCCCCTTTCCAACTTCCGTCACCCACAGCTTCTGTTGGAAAAATCGTTTGTCATTTAACTGGTTAGACCTGCCTTTGTGATAGGTACTACTCTTTCAATTTATTCCCGGAAGACGTACAGTACAGAACACTGCCCCGCTCGTTGGGTTTTTTGCAATTGATTTTGATGCAATAATTACTCGCTATATTTTATTTCAGAATGCAGTTCGAGATACCTTGTTTACCTCGAGTTGTTTCAAGACCGTTGCGCGCAAACCAGGAGGATCATCCGAACTGAAATACTGGACTCTTGTCACCCCCAACAGTCGCACTAAAAAGCATTTGTCCGGCAAAGCTTAAAATTTTTTCAAGAATGCATCCAAAAAGAAAGCGGAAGAAGTGCTGAGAAAAACGACCACATCCGAGTCGTTCGACGCGCAACCGGAAGTGGAAAGGGTTGCGAGGGTGTTCCTAATGAATCCTGCGAGTGAATTACGAATTGAAATGGTCACTTCGACTAAAAGGCCGATTAATTGAAATTGATTTGACGTCACCGATGTTGCCTCCATCTTCGCCGCGGCCTCATCTATTCGCCGATGCCGACAAGTCGGGAAACCGTTCGGGATTGGAAGCTGCAGCCATCGAGATTCTTACTGCTCTCCAAATGTCGGTATTCAATTGTCTATGCACCGATTTGAAGCGTTTTAAAGATTTATCCCAGCTGCTGGTGGACACCGATTGGTCGCTTAATGTCGAGGAAACTCTGGCCTTAGTCCTCATCGAAATCCGTCACGGAGACAACGTGCCCGACGAATTCCATCGTACTTGGTTCCATAACACGACGAGTGGGGACGACCAAACGAAGGATCGCTTTAGAAGGATGCTCGACCATTGGTTGCCATTTTCGGCCAGCTGGTTAGATGATCTTATCATTTGGCCGTCAACATACACCGTTTCGGCCGACAGTGGTGTGCCATTGTTGTTGAAAGATGAAATGCTTCAATCCGAATCGCTGGCCGAACGTGAAATACATGAATTCGTTGGCGTCTTGGATCTTCTAACGCATCCCGTCAAGCTATCACCATATTTCGACGATTGCTGCTGTTGGACAGTCGTTGTTATTCTGATATACGATTTCTCAGGTGCCGTTATCTTCCGCTCATCGGCTTGTTGGACCGTGTGCAAGAAAAAAGACAGGGCAAAATACGAAATGGATATTCATAGCGCTATCGTTTCGGCTTGTGGATCACGTTTCGAAAGGCTTTTAAAGCCGGGCGAAACTCTGTTGGCATTCAGCGAAGAACTAAACTTTTCTTCACCAATTTTACGTCTTCCCGACGTGGTTTATCCCCCTGAATCTCTTGCGGTACGACAATTGTTGAAGGCAAAATCGGGTGATCGACTAAAATCAAATTTTGGAATATTGGCTCGAGTGCCAACGCCGATGAAGCAATCTGTCGATATTTTGTGTATAAATGACATCGTTACAATTGGATGCGCTTTGTTGAATTTGATGCCACTGATTCGATGGGCGGATGGAGTGGTGCGATGAAGACACATCAGATTTTTTAACTTTTAAAACATGAGATTCATGTGCTTTAATTTTTCAGTAATAAAGATTTTGGACGGTTGCCTGCTGTTTTGATTCGCCTGGGTTTCGATCCCTAAAATATCTTTCGTGAATACTTTGCTCTTCGATGAGGTACTGAATTTGGTCATTTTAGGGAGCTTTTATTGCTATTGATTTCGAAAATGATGCCGCATTCGAATATGGGTGTGGGCATGAATGTGCCTCCCATGCAAATGGGGCCCCCGATGGGCGGTGGTGGACCTCCAATGGGAGCAAATTTCAACTACTCGGCGGCGGAGAGATCGCAGAGATCAGTGTTTGGTAAGTGGTTTCTGTGTTTTCCTTATTTACACCACAGGTGTCTGGTGGTGGTGGGGGGGGGGGGATGAAACGTTTCAAGATGGTTCCACCGTGCCAATCGGACTAGTGCACCTGATGTTTTTCGTCGTATATGTACAGTATAAAAAGCTAGCTGGCTTGTATTTCAGTGGGAAACATTCCATACGAGGCCACGGAGGAAGAATTGAAGGAACTGTTCTCCCAAGTCGGTCCAGTTGTGGGATTCCGGTAAGTCACCCACAACAAGGCAGCTCTGTCGGCTGTGTGCTCTGGCAGTGTCGTCTGATCATCCTCTACATTTCTGTTTGCTTGAAATCTGAGGACCCAATCGACGGAGCTGCCGTCTGAGACTGTACTGACCTCAAGGACGAGTGGTTTTCAGATTAGTGTTAGATCGAGAAACGGGCAAGTCCAAAGGATACGGCTTCTGCGAGTACCTGGACCAAGAGACAGCAGCTAGTGCTTTGCGTAATTTAAACGGTTTCGAATTCCATGGACGCAATTTACGTATCGATACAGCAGCTGGTGATAGAAGCAAGGAGGAGCTGAGACGTAAGTCGTATCGTGTTTTAAAATATCAAATCGTATTACTTTTTTTTGTAGAATTACAAATGACATTTGGTGGACCTCAAGAAGAAGTAAGAGTTTTTATTTTACTTAATTGACTTGCGAAGAACAGAAATCGTTTTTTAGAGTCCGTTCGGGCCACCAGTAGAGCCAGCTAAAGCCCCTGAGGCTATCGGCCGCGCTGTTGCCTCGCTTCCGCCTGAGCAAATGTTTGAATTGATGAAGCAAATGAAGGTATGTTTTTAGTGCTTGTAGGTGCAGTGGGGTTGCGCTGACCACGTCCAGAAAGTTCAAGGGAATAGTTTGCATTCATACACATTTCCCGCCATTTTTTAAATTTGACTTTGATGTGGAAACGCTACCGTTTAAAATGCAATTATGATCTACTAGCGATAAATGACTCGTTGGGTAAAACATGCGCATGGGGACTCCATGGGAACGTTTTAGCCAACCAAGCCGGGCATGCCATTACGTGATTGTGGACCTGTTGCAGCTGTGTATTCAAACCAACCCGAATGAAGCCCGCAATATGCTCCTACAAAATCCGCAGTTGGCATACGCTTTGCTCCAAGCGCAAGTGGTGATGCGTATCGTCGATCCGCAAGTGGCCATGACCATGCTTCATGGGGATACGGAACAGGTGCCACCGATCATGCCTCAGGTAAGGCCATTTTTAAGAGTAATGGGACTTTGAGTGGTTATGAACATTGTTTCAGGGCATGGTTGCACAGATGAGTAGTGGCACTGTTGCTAGTGGGCCCACTATGGCACCTTCGTCGATGCTTGGAGGACTGATGCGACCTCCGGCGGGCCCAGTCGCCAGTGTTCCTGCGGGTGGTGGTGAGTAGGCAATTTTGGATGATGGTTCGTGTGCCGGCACTTTTCTGTTTTTAGATATTGATTATAGAAGCGGATTTCCACCAGCGATGGGGGCCGGTTTTATGGGGATGTCGGGAGCTGGTGCATTCATGCCAGGCCAGCAAGGGCAGTCGCAAGGACCGCCAGCTCGGGTGCCGTTTGGGGCCTCAGGATCTATTCTCGATCGCGTAAGTGACCAGGGCAACATACAGTGGACCCACTTGCAGAGGTCTTGTGACCTTCGCCCCTCCCCATTGAATATCATAGCTTTGTATGTTTCAGACACCTTTGGTACCGCAGACAGCGGCTCCATCGCGTCCTTCAACTTCGATCGGTGCGGCGGGAGGTGATGACCAAGAAAAGGTACAGTATTCCATTCGGGCAAAGTGTGGGATTAGAGAAAGTTTAACTGTTGTTTATCCTTTTTCAGGCAGCGCTGATCATGCAAGTGTTGCAATTGACAGATGATCAGATCGCGATGTTGCCACCGGATCAGAAGCAAAGCGTTCTATTGCTTCGAGAACAATTGCGGAGTACGAAACGTTGAGAGAAATGAGTTTTGCGGCGACCACTTTATGATTTGGGAGCGATGAAGGCTTTGATGGGAATGAACGTCCGTTTAGTTCACATATTTTAGGAAGTTGTTCCTGATTGGATTTTTGTTCGTGTCATGTTTCTGCGTTGATGACGAGGTGGTGACTAAATGGTTTTGATTGTTTTTAGTTACTGATAAAAGTTCTTTCATGAAGAAGAATTTTGTGAGTAAATTAAGCTTGTAGGGGATGTCCGATGATTGTTGAGCTGAGGAGATCTGCATCTGTGGCGAGATCTAGAGCAAGAATACGACCAGCTGCCTAGAGCTAACGATAACAAAGAGCAGCAAAAATGGTCCATTCAGGTCGACGACAAGAAAGCACATGTTTCGTGTACCGCATCGCCAAATTTATGGGAACTCGAGGCCGAAGGAACACATTACCGGGCCGCGAGACGAACACTGGCAGGCAGCTAAAGAACTATAGACAAAATCACATGATTCAGAACTGCGAACCCAGATTCCCAAAGTCTTGCAAGACTATAAGGTGTGTGGTGCAGCGCCTAGTGTGCGCCATGCGACATATCTCTTGTGTGGCCATCAAGTGTGTAGAATGAACCCACGTTGGATCTTATGGGAGTCCATGCCCACATGTGTCGCATGACAACCCACATGACCACTGTGTGAGATGAGTTTCCCATGTGTGTACCATATGGGATGACATTATCCCATGTGGGATTTCATGCCCACATGCCACGAGGGTCCATCTTGGTATTTCATGGGATGGGAAGTCTGGGAAGTGCTTCTTTCTGGAAACGGGGATTGACGTGCGGATTTCTAACTGAGAGGCATTGCTTCTGAAACATCTTTCTTGGCGATTCTGACATTCGCGATCAGTTTGCTGCCACCCTGTTGGCCCCCTGGATCATCATCATTATCACGGCTTATTATTGGCCAAACACTGAGGGGCGCAACTGGGGGGGGGGGGGGGGTTGGTGCAGCATGCGCACAGAGTAGGACCGTTATGATCAGGATTCCGAAAAGGACCTCCAACACCATGATGGACCACGAGGTCGCGGTTCGGCATTTGCCTCTCAGAATTTCTTGAAAGGGAGTGGCAAGACTCGTCCCGGGTTCGATCCCCGGTGATGAAGGTCGGTTTGCGAGCCATAAACCTTCGCTGAGCTTGCACGCCAGGTCTTGGGTGACTCGAGTGGTCCGAGTGGAGAGACAGTCTGGACAGACAGACCAGAAACTGGTTCTCGAACACTAGTCGGGGAGGACCCTCCTTCTCACCCAGCATCACTCTGTGATGCTGGTGCGGGCTCAGGATGCCCTCGCCCTCGTGTGGAGGTCCTCCTGGTGGAGACACACACAGGGCACCTGCCGTGAGAGCTGGTCACCTAATTCCCTCGCTTGACAATATAAGACTGCTGGCCGGCTAAAAGCAAAACGGGCTGGACGTCCGGTAACGGTGAAAGCGGCCGCGGTGGTGCAGCTATTTGGCATTTGTCTCTCTGGACTCGTCCCGGGTTCGATCCCCGGTGATGGAACCACTTTGTGAACCATAAACCCTCGCTGACCTTGCACGCCAGGCCGTGGGTGACTCATCCGGTACCGCCGAGGTGATCTGAGAGAAGGAGCAGAGGCCAAACGAGTAGACAGTCACGACTCCCAAACATAGACAGGGTTCGCAGCCCACCCGCCATCGTCCAAGGAAGTCAGCGTCCTGTTCAGGATTCCCTCGCGTGGAGGTGCTCCTAGGGGAGACCGCAGAGGGAAGCTACTGTGTGTGCCGGTCCCCACATAGCCTTGCTTTGAAGGTTTGACTGCTGGCCGGCGTTGGCAGGGCTTTGGCACACAAAAATTTTTAAACATGATGGGCCATGACCAGGTGAGGAGCTTGCGCAGCTCAGAGTCCTATACGACCGAGTAATTCGAATTGCGTCGTTTCGCGATTGCCCGAAGCCAAGCCGAATGTCAAAATTTTGTGAGTGAGTTCAGCTATTAGGGGATTATTGTTGACCTGCTGGAAATCTGCATCAAGAAGCGTTGAGAGGCACTGGCCCTAGCATCGCTTCCCACAACTCATCGTCAGGCTTTCCTGCACAGAACACTACACAGCCACAAATCGAAGCACCATTAGACACAACTCTGATCAAGCTACAGTACTTGCTCCTTGCGTGGCGACCGATCGATATAAGTATCGTAGCTGCCTTCCCTTTCGTAGTAGGTAGTCAGGTAGCAGAGGATGGTTTCGAAGTTGGGACGAGCGATGGGCGAGTGATCGCAGCAGTTGGCCAATAGAGTGTAGATCCTGTCGGGCATTTCAGGTGGCCTAGCCAATCGCCGTCTCTCCTCGAGCACAAATGTCTTCGTCTGCTGGGCGGTCATGCCTGAAAAGACACATGAGTTTGGAATGAGGGCTCTAGTTAAGACAAGGTGGCTGACCTTCGTACGGCTCCTGGCCGTGTGTGAACACCTCGTGGAGAACTATGCCGAACGACCACACGTCTGACGCGGCTGTAAGAGGCAAACGTGGCGCCATGGCCTCGAAATAAAAGATCGCTTACATGAAAAAGTGCCTGAAGCCAATGCCTCGGGCGCTGTCCATTTCGTGGCCACACTGATTGCTTTGCCTAAAACACGTAAGTTCATATGTAAGGCCGACAAATTTTTGGCATTTCTGAAGAACATCCTATTTTCAGAAGCCTTGTCTCTTGCCAATTACTTTAGCCAAACAGAGCAAAGCTGCGGCCAGAGAGACAGCCTGTCTGTACGACCAGTTGAAGCGCCTCCGCATCAAAATCGTGATTTATTTTAGGCTTAAGCAATGCACCTCATAAATCTGCTCTCACGCGACATATCGTTTAGTCCAACAGTAAGTCAGTAGGTGGAACACTGAATCATAGGCAAGCTTGGCAGGAAGCTAATTCACTCGCAAATGTGGCGGACTGTAAAACGGTTGCTCGCACCAAGAAGTCATCTCAAAGTGGCATGTCTTCCTACTCACACCCCAATCGTTCAGTCTTAGACACTACTAGCTGACACCCACTGCCTGGCTTGAGCTTGTAGCTTCCAAACTGCCCCACTCTCACTGGGATGAAATCGGAAGGTCCCACATCGCAAGGCGGTCAGAGCGTGAATACTCGCGACTCACTTTCTTTCAAAATGTCGCCGCCCTTGATCAAATGCGCCAAGCCGAAATCAGCGATCTTGACCTCGAACATTTGGCAAATCGGTCTTTCGCCTTTTGTGCATGTGGCGAGTTCTTCGATGAGCACGTTGCGAGCCGCCAGATCTCGATGCACCACTTTTTTCAGTTCCAGAAAATGCATTCCATCCGCTACCTGAGGATTAGATAAGAAGACGCCGCGTTGGAAAATGAGAAAGCAGGTGTACCTGGCGCGAGATCTCGACCAACTGATTTTCTGGCAGTAAACGCTTTTCGCCAGCTCGTTTCCTCAGATACGATTTCAACGAGCCGTCCTTGACGAACTCGGTGACGATAAAGAACGGCTCATCAGCGCTGACTATTCCGACCAGTTTGACCAGATGGTCGTGTCGCAAGTTCTTCATGGCCACAGCTTCGGCCAGCAAATCCCCTCGGCTGCTGACCCCTCGTTTCAGTTCTTTGATCGCCACTTGCACCTTTACGCCCGTCTTTGGCTCCCAAGTGCCTAAAAATGGTCATTCATCGATAGTTCCCGAAAAGTAGTGTGATCGATTACCTTTGTACACCACGCCGTAAAAACCTTTCCCGATCACTTTTTCGACATGGATCATATTTCGAGGAATTTCGCGCCAGTTCTTCTCGATCTCGGCTGAAATTAAGCACGGTGTTGGTGCGGGCTTTGGAGCTGGTGTGGTCAAGACGCAACAGATGCCCGCCTCGGAATCACCTAAAAATAGGTTTTGTTTGATAAAACTCGTGTTCACTTTGGACTCTCGAGGGCGGTAACTCACCCCGGAAGTGTTCGACCATCTTCGCCAGAGTTTCAAATTGTGTGGTGCCAATGGAATATTTGTATTTGCGATGCTCGACTTCGCGGGTTTTAATTCGATAGTGTTTTGCGAGGCCCTGCAGACAAACGGACATGGCCAATTGCGGTTCTGGAAAAGAGCAGTCAGAAGTGAGCGAGCGAATTTGGTGATCGAAAAAGTAAAGAAGACTCAACTCACTCGCATCGAGCATTCGACCGCGAATCAGGAAAGTCCCATCTGCATGACCTTTTAGAATCTGCTCGCTTTCAGTGCGAGTTACATCACCGAACCAAAATCTGAAAAACCCTCGTGTGCAATCATTGGCCTGTCCTAGGGAGAACTAGGGCAAGCCAATAGACGACCTAAGCCACAGGAAGCAGCCCACCGCAGTCCACTACTGTACACCTCGTCAGTTCTCTGAACCCTTCTGACCCTGTTACGTGCAGATAAGGTACCCGCTCCTATCACACGTGTAAATTTTCCTACAGTAAGAACACTTTGCTTACGCTTCGGCCTCCAACGATCCGACAATAGCAACGTAGCTCCTCGGGATGTAGCCCGTCACACCCGTGCCTGTACTCTTGTGTTCTTGTCCAGACTTGTCGTCCAACATGCGCGTGACGAACAGCCACTCCGGGCCCCTGAAATCGATGCCTTCGACTCGAATCAATGATCTGATCGTACTTACGCATCGCATTCGTCTCCTACTTCGATGAACTGATCACCTTTGAGGAAAGACAACTCGGCTTGGCTGCGCTTTACATAGTTCCACAAGGCCACGTAGGTCGGCTTCTCGGCTGAAACAGCGATGCGCAAATTTCAGCATGGACATGTCTTAAATTCGTCTCTTAGGACGGTCTTTACTGTGAGGTAGGAGGAGTAGCACACATGGCAGTCACCCTGCGCGTGTCTCCCCTTGGAGCACCTCTTCTTGAGGGGTCCAGACAGTGGTCTAACTGCTTGGTTCGTTTCTGTCCCGGGCCCCACTGGCAGTGCAAGTCTTTGTTACTCACCGCCAAGAAGTCTTAACTCGCCTCAACTAACAGTAAGACACGTCCTAAACATGGACACCCAAGGTCTACATAAGCTAAAGTGCACTGCGAAATGACCGTCGTAAATTTGAGACATGTCTCATCGTGCTGGTCATGAAAATCGCCTGATTCGACACTTCCACTGTTGATTGGCCGCTACACCACTGTGTTTAATCCCTAGACGCGGTAGTCGGCGGTTCGGCACTCGTCTCTCTGTATTACTAGGGGCTGGACTCATCCTGGGTTTGATCCCCGCGACGGAGGTCGGTTTGCGAACCAAAAACCCTCGCTGACCCTGCATGCCATGCCGTGGGTGACTCACCCGGTACCGACGAGGTGCTCTGAGTGGAGAGACGGAAGCCAAACGAGGAGACAGTCACGGCTGTCGAGCACCACCAGTGTTCAAAGCCCACCCGCCATCGTCCAAGAAAGTCGGTGCCCAGTTCAGTACGCCCTCGCGTAGAGGTGCTCCTATTGGAGACACACAGAGCAAAGCTGCTGTGTGTGCCGGTCCCTGCACAGCCCTGCTTAGAAGGTTTGACTGCTGGCCGGCTAGAGGCAAAAAAGGGCTTCGGCCCATAAGAAGTCCAAAAAAAACCTGTCGCAGTTGCTTGGCAGAGCTAGAAACGGATCGGCCACCTGGTGGGGGCCTTGGGGTGGGAAGCTCTTGAGGCTCCCCTCACGGGGTATCGGCTGATCGTGAGACCCGACATGGCGCAGCGACATGGCATGCTTCCCGGCTGGACCCTAGTCGACGGCAAGGTAAGGTCAACAAGCTCTCTGCTGTGGTCTAGTCTGTGGGAAAAGCTAACCCTTCCCTGAAACGAAGGACAGAATCATTAGAAACATACTAGTTTTGTCGCTCGCGGAACGCTTCCGAGCGGAGGCCACGTCGTACTGATCGTGAGAATTTCCGGACGATTCATCCTCGAAATTTCGCTTCTTGGACGAACAGCAACAGCCCATATTCGCGCCTTCGTCCCAGACCGCCACACGCAAGACCCATGAAGTAACTAATAACCGCACCCGAAATCAGTGCGCGCAAGGCATCAGCGGCAAAGTGTAAAGGGTCACCGACATTGCCTCTTGGCCTGAGACCAGTCGAGCCTGACCGACTAAATGGGGTAGGGTTCGACTCCCGCCTGAGGATTACAGCTTTAGGCGTTTTCTCCAACCCTCGATGAACGCATGCTAATATTGATGTACATACTGCGGTGTGTTCGCGCCATCAATGATGGAACTCACCCCTCCACCCTCGCCATGGGATCGTCCGTCCTTCTCTTGTCGCTCTCTATCAGTTCCCATCTTTACAATCCGTTCCTCACAGAACACCGAATATGCACCACTTATTATGCACTAAATCGATCACACAAAATCATCGCAACCTAACACGCACCACCCTCGGTCCAAAACAAGGCAAGAATTGGAACTTACAAAAAATTGCACACGTAAGATCACGAAAACCTAAAAAGAAACCCATCCTACAACAAAACTTCAAAACATAACTAAACATAATTTATATTGCTGAACATTTTAAGCACAAGTTTACTGATTCTGGGTGGTCATTTAAGGGGGAATAAAGATCATTTCATGCAAATGGGCGCGACCTCGTCTGATGTTAGGCCTGTTCGGTGATATTTGTTGATTGCTGTGTGGAACTGGTCTCCCTTCGTCTGATGTGCTATTTGTTGGTTCTGTGCCAGTGCACTCTTGCTCTTTGGGTCGATGCTCTTTCTCTAATTAGTGTTGCTGCCTGCGTGTATTCGGTGCGGTCGAGTGGTAAACCTCTTCCTATGAGACACGTGGTCTTATAGTCAGGCCATAAAATTTTTAACATAGAATGTATAGTGTCCAAGAAGAGGACCTTCTTGTCGACTTTTTTGCACAAGATAAAATGTTCTGTAAAGGATTCTGGTGGATTCTAATCAGCATTGCTCAAAATAAAGGGGTTTTGGCCAGAAGGAGCAGTGTAAACAGGGGATATGGGGCATTCTGTAAGACTCGAAAACAGAAGTCTGAAAGGGCGAATAGGCAAAGACGACTCTAGCGAGGCAGAGAGAGTTAGAAAAAGGAAAGAAAAGCGTTGTACCGAGCTATAGTGGTTTGCTGCAAATCCAAATTTGGGGACGTTCGGGGCTTTGGATCGCGAAGAGGTTCTGAAGAGGCAGTAAAACACACTATAGGGGCTTACAGTTAGCAACTAACCAAGTCACACTACATAAATTAATGCCAAAAGATTCGGTCTAAGCCAGGGGTATTTTCTATTTGAGGGGCTGATGGTACTTTGTATGAGTCATTTGAAAAGTCAGGAGACGATTAGGAGTATGGCCAGGAGTATACTACAGTAGTTTTCTGACAGCTCCAGGGAAAATGAATGCTGAGGCGGCAGCTGCATTTTGAGCACGGGATGAGGGACGCAGTAGACAAGGAGATTCTAGGAGACAGTATTGGAAAAGATTAGGTGCGAGATTCAGTACGCTTTTTTTCAGCGAAAGGAGTCTCATGGATTGGATGGACTTCTGATCGAATTTTAAATCTTTTGCATCGCTGAAATAGGCCGAATATTGAGCAGGGCTTGGGTAGTTTCGCCGATGCTGGGATTTCCTCTACTCTCATACTACTTCAGTGTATGCTCACAGCTGTATAAGGGAACAGGGGACAAAGCAGAAAGATCGAGCGAGACCTCTAACTGTCCTAAATGCTAAATTTAAGGTCTTGCGAGTATAACGAGATTGAGGAAAGTTATGGGCTAGAGTGAAGAGATCCTGACATCCTGACCAGACCTGCGCAGTTCCTGGCAGAGATATCACGGTTGGGTGCTCTGATATCAGGTGCAGGGCCTACTGCGCGAGCTACCAGCCCATAAGTGTCAGATTTGAGTTTTATGACATTTTGATGACACTGGACTAATTTTTCCTGCTGAAGCAGACATTTTTGATGAGCACATCTTCAAATAAATCCCCGCACAATTAACACAGGAACATAAACAGGGTTGTGGAAAAATAACCCGACGATCTCCCAGTAGCCCAATTACGAGTATGAAGAACAGCCCTTACACCTGTAACGTTAGTTGGTTCCTGTGTAAACCTGACTCACTGTTAGCCACGCGTCCTTCGCCACGTGAAAACTAATTTGATGTATGGATGATGTAAGAACCAGCCTTTGTTCTGAACCGTCGTTAACCCTTTCTAAGGTGTCAAGCCCCTAGCCGTCAAGAAAAGTGCCAGAGAGGTCTTTGACTAACGGTTTGTATCTCTAAAATGCACTCGTGTGAAACGCACTCGTGTGCTGCACCCCTGACTGCCTTTCACAATGCTTGGTGAGAGCAAATGACATGACATGACATGTGAATTTCAAGACTGTGGCACAAGGTGAGCTATACAGACATTATTAGCATCAATGGCATAAACTTTCACTACCAACAACAAACTGATCAATCAATAGGAATTGGGCCATCCAGTGTTCCTATCACACCAACCTTGTCAACGTCTCCGATTTCTGCCTTTGGTGTTTGCGCAGCTCTCATTCTTCTTCGCATTAGAAGCAAGAGGCAGCAAAATCCGAATCCGAGCACGCAAGTGATTGCAGTCATGAGGAAGGCATACTGGGTGTCCGTTTGATCAGCTAGCCAACCTAAAGAGAAAAGTGGAAGCGATCACTGGGACATTCAAGCAAGAAAAACGCTGATGGGAGGCCAGTGCAACAAACACTAATCGTTTGTGAGGGGAACTTGGTAAGGTATCGCTTACACGCCGATAGGACAGAGGCACTTCTACTTGGAGACTTGTTTTTAGCTTCAGAGCAGAGCAAAGGAAGCCCTCCCCCTTTAAGGAAAATAGATTCCTGGGGTTAGGGTATGTCTCCGTCGTTAAGCTTGCTATTGTAACCAGCATTTCTGGTCGTCGGAGGATAGATAGAAAACGTCAGCCACTTCTGTTGATTTTTCAGCAGCACATACATAGTCGAGAGACTTGCCGACCTCCCGTCAGAGTTAATCGTCCCAGACTTCGGTTTCTTACAACTCCCGCCGCCTGGGTGCGCTATTTACAGCAAATGATTACTAGTATATAATGCCACCCGCGATCGCCAATCATGCTGTCCATGATCAACCTCACCCACCCACAATCACTCGAGAATATGTTTTTCCAACTGACTGACCTTTTCTTTTTTCTTCGCACCCCCAAGTCCTCTGGATGCAATCAGCTCAACCCACGCCTATTTTTCCTGTTCTCACTCATTTACGAGTGCCTACTCACCAGATAGAAGAGGCAACACAAATCCACCAAGACCTATTGAGAATAGGAAATATCCGATTCCAGTTACCACCTTATCCACGCCGAACAGATCCATTATGACGTTGGGCGGTTGTGAGAATTTGATGCCTAAGCTGAATCCAAACATTACCAACGCGGCTGCGAATGACCAAAAGTCATAACAAAACACACAGGCAACAATACCGGCTGCCCCTGTTAAGGTAACGACTGAATACAGGAGAGTTCTGTCAGTGCACTTTAGTTGACTCACAAAAGCGACTACGACCCTGGCCAGTGTGTTACTGATTCCAGCAATGGATACCAGCTCGGCACTCTGCCACGTTGTCAGTCCACGACTAATGATCAAACTGTTGATCATAGAGAATACAGTGAAACTGGCGCCTCCCAGCACAACACCATCCAGAAGTAGCAATATAAAACGACAATCCCTGAATATGGCCAGGTCGAAAAGAGAATGCATGGTGACCCCGCGATGCAGCACACGACTCTTACAAATGGCACCGAATATGAACAGCTGCAAACAGAAGCCCGCTTGGATAAGCATAGAGCCACGCCACGTGTACGTCTCGATCAGGAACAGGCTCAAGGGTGCGAATATCCAACTGCCCAATGCTGCCCCAACAGCCGTGAAACTGGTTGCGAAGAATCGATGCCTCTCGAAATATTCGGGCAATACGCTCAAGGAGGGGGTGACACACAGGCCATAGCCTATGCCGCACAAACAGCCGTACGTCAGAGACAAATGCCAGAGGTCAGTTGCGAAATAGGACAGGGCCATGCCTGCACTGGTCACCAAGGCTCCGGTCATGATCACTGCCCTGGCACCAAATCGTTTCTGCAGTCCGCCTGCCACTGGCCCAACTAGGCACATGAGCGCATAGCACAAGGCGCCCGGTAATGAAGTGGCTTTCCGGGACGCCTGAAAGTGATCCAAGAATACCACAAAATAGATTCCAAAGTTCAATACTTGCCCCAACACAATCAAGTTAATCATAAATGAAGAGGCCAATACCAACCAGCTGTACCCTCGGTCCATTGAATGCAAGGTGGAAAGGGCAGAATGGGAGGCTGGCCGAGGTCGAGCCATTTCTAAAATGATGGTCTCCCGCTTTGCACCAATGCAGAGTAGAACGGAGAGGGAGGTAGTGAGGGTCAGGCGTGTGACGTAGGATGCACTATATCATGCGCCGTTGACATTCCCACACCTCAGACAAGTCTCCGATGTCTAATAGTAGTCTTCGCGAGGTCTCGTAAAACTCTATCGGGACCAGTTAGCTCTAAGAAGTTTTAGGCTAGAAAACTGGCGCGAATGTGGAAGAAACGTGTTGGCGAAAGGCGGAGCCGAGTCGAGGACAATGGATGATAGATGGGAAACAAACTTCAACTTCAGAAAACTGGCTTTGATCCGAACGTGCGCTGAACGCACCTACACCTAACGACTGCCCATAGTCAATATGCACAGCTGTCTTCTACTCTGCTGAGAGAGAGGGTACAAATGGAGTGGATCGATAGGGCGTATGTATTGCTCGCTGTGTTCGGCTGGGGCTCTACTATATGTAAGTAAAAGGGTTGAGGCAAGTGCCATAGACAGTCAAGTTCAATGCTGGAAATGGGACTTCGCATTGAAGCTATGAGTCTGCTCACTGACTGTGGATAAGGATGGTGCTGTGATTAAATTTTCTGAATCCCACTTGGCATCACTGATCGTGAGTTGATCCTTGTCGGGAATACTGCAAACCAGCATGAGCAGGCCCCAATCTTGCGTATCGCATTGCTGATGGCTTTCGATCTGCTTTGCCAAATATCCCACCACATACTATAGATTAAAGATGAGAAACAATTTTGAGTCGTCAAGTATCCCGACTTGAAAGCAATTGTGGAACAAACATACCTGGTGCAAGGAAAAGGGCGAGCTCCAGACTATCATGGCTTTCTCCGTCGAATGGAGCAGTAGACAGATATTGATTGGTGTTTGCTAGCCTCGCCATGGTGTCTGGCCCGTGGTTCATCATTATTGATTGAATGATTGCCACTAGGAAGCCAAGAATAGCAGCACGACCAGTTGCTCTGCGATATCTGTTTACCCTGGTCTGTTAGGTGGTCCAACGGTACAGTTTACTGTATTTCGTTTTCTTTTGGTGTAATCAGCGCTATCGACACACTAAAACAGCATGACACGCCTAGTATTGAGCACAAAAGACTGAAGTGCGAATAAGCACACTCGCTATTGGTCGGCTCTGAATCTCAGCCATTGCAATCTCTTAGCCCTCACAAATGGTGCTTCACGAAAGCTTGGGCTGTCTAACATTAGGATAGAGCGTCTATTAGGAGGAAATGTGGGGGAATAATTTGCCCCAAAACGTAAGAAGCTCTACTATGTATCACCATAGTGCTCCAATGACCTGGGTTTTTACTGTCTGACCTGAGGCCTTATTCCAGAAGGTGAGGTGTGGTTGTCCAATCAGCTGGGTGGTTTCCTCTGAGGTCACAATAAACCCTGACCCTGACCTTGACCGACCAAAAAAATTTTCTGACCTGACCGTTGACCTGAGGGAACGTATAAATTTTCTGGCTCTGACTTTGACATTGATCTGACAAAAAATTTTGATTATAATCGGCACCAGTAACAAAGCTTCTCTCCGCTTCCAATTTTTCAAAGAAATTTCACTACAGCTGACAATTTCCTGGCATTACGTGAAATTTAATGTGCAGCACGAGGAACTAAATTTTTTTCGAGCTCAAAAAGATATGTAAAGCTGTTTTTGATGGCTTTGGGAAAACTAGAGAAGCTGACACCCATTGAAAATCAAAAAAGATCTCATTCATTATAACATCAATTCCTGTTCCAACTGCCTCTGCATGATCGATTTCTTTTCCCACCAATCGCAATGCTGGCTTGCGAGAAAAGGCGCCTTGCGAGAGGCACAATATTGTAGACATGCAACAATATGCATACCCACTAACTCCATGCATTATCTCCTGGTGAGCCAATTGAGAATGGACCATCAGGGAAGTGCACGTGCTCCACATGACGCACTAATCGTAAGCTATCCGGCTTGGTGCTGGTGGGCGTGGACTTCCAGAACACGGCACCCCGATGTCTACCCTCGCCCCAAACCAGCTCGAAGTCGGCAGTGTGTGCATTCGATGCCCGTGATTGCATGGACGGGGTACGGGCGCCATTCGACGCCCCGCTCTCTATGGCGTGCCACGTAGATTGTGGAGAGCCTCGAATGGAAGCTAGTCGAGCGGCCCCGCCACTCTCTTTTTACAGTGTGCAAGTGAGTAGAGTGCACGCAGTATCTGCTCAGCTCCGCGACTGCCTTGCCGACGGAACTCGTATATTTTTTAACTTAGACAGGCTAAGACAACACAACTGAAAACTGCAGCAGAGCAAAGCAGGGAACACAAGAAATCAAATGACTAGTCATCTCTCGATCACGCGTTCACAGGTGCCTCTCCACTTTCTTCAGACAGCTCGAAGACCGACTAGGTGCCACCTTTCTTCTGACTCGGCGATTGCTTTCCGCTCGCTTTTGCGCTGCCGACACCTTCGCCGCCGATTTCGATGTACTGATTGCCTTCTGCAGCTTTCTTTTTCGACGAACCAGGCGCTTGCCTATTGCTCGGCTCGAAGTCGTCGTTGACACCCCGCAAACTGCGATAGTCTCGGTCATTGGCCTTGACACCGACTTTCGGAGGTGCTATGCGTTCCGTCGGAGCACCAGCCTTGGCCTCTTTGACTTCTTCTTTGGCCTGCTCTTCTTCTTTCTTCCCGCCGCAAGCGCACCCGATCATCGCCAAAGCCATCATGCCGACTATGATAACAGACGCCAACGCTGACAAGAGGATCGTCGTCGACTGCGTCCCCATCTCGCCGTCCGGTATTGGAGCCATGACTGGGGTCCAATTTCAGCACAACCAACCACTCGGCCCAGTTTTTGAAACGCGACTGACGCTGGTGCTTGAACGAAGATCTTTCCGGCAGTGTAAAGAAATGGGCAGGGAATGTTAAAGTTGCTTTCTCGTTAAGCACTTCTGGCGAATGGATGTGATGCTGGACGCAGGTGGCAGCGGAGTTACAGGTTACTACTGTAGGTTCGATCGCTGTTGGACTTGGTGCGGGACTCGTCGACACAAGGACCGTTACTGCTATGGTATGATCTGTTCGGGGACAACTCATGTAGTAACCCATTTTTTCTATCAAATATTTTATCCAGCCTTCGACTGGCTCGACGTTACATTTAGGCCACACTGGCGAGTTCGGATACTGCAAAACGCCTGAAGAACCCTTAGGCTCACCCATGCCAGACAAAATGCTCGATTCTAGCAGCTTGTACGGTAACTCGCAGTGCTGGCGGCCGGGGATGGCCAGGACTTGAGCCATCGGAACTCGACCTACGACCCGCGGGTGCGACTAGAACTGCCAGCATGGGGGCACGTGCACGAACGTAGGTGGCTCGGTCTTCTGCATATGCACCAGCCTGTACACAGGACAGTTCTGCGACAAAGGGAAGCAGGTCAGCCCCGCGCCACCTTCCCACTGATTCCTCCTTTCAGCCAAATGACAGAATTTCAACATGCTGTTCGCGGGTCGGGAATCACTCAAGAACATGTCCTGGGGGATCGTCAACTCAGAGTTCACATTGACCGATAAGATGAGCAGCATCGCCCACTGGTTCTGGGTCGTCCAGACCAATGCCATTCAATGAGGAGTCGAAGAATGGAGGAGTGGATCATTGGAGGAAGATAGTTGGAGTCTAGGTCCTTCTTTCTATAGCATAGGTTATCTTACCGTTTGAGACTACTGTAGCTCGGGCTGGGCGGGTGCCGCAGGCTAGGGCGTGCGAATGAGTAAGATTCAGGGTACCTTATTAGGTTACCCCAATAATCTGAGCGGTGGCGCCAGGTAGGTAACAGAAATCCGATTCGGTAGACAGAACCATGTACGGCACTTCTGGTTTTTTGTGTCTTGCATACCAACCCGCCATTGCCTCCCTGCCAAGGTTTATATTGAATCATAGGAGGATACGGATAGACAAGCCCCAGCCTCGCGCGCATACAGTGATGGGCTCGTTTACGTTGAGATCGCAAGCAGACGCGAGAGAGGCCGGCTACCGGCTGTGGATTCGTCGTTGATTTTCCGAAACTTTAATAAGAGTCAACCAATTTAAATTCCCGCTTTCCTCAATGATTGTCTGCTTTAAAGCGCCTACCTTATCACCGCCAATAAAAATTGACCTGGGGCTTGCACTTGCGTACGAGTTGGCTCTCTCTTGCTTGCACAATCGAAGGCTATTGTTATTAGCGAGGCAAGCTAACCAGCTAACATCCTTATTTTCATCGTTCAATGTGAGTTCAGCCAGGAATCATGCCTTCCGGAAGCAGCTTCATTGCCCCTACTCTACGTAGCAAGTCGTTCAGCTATGGCACCTTGATGGACTTCTCCGATGACCCTTATCCAAAGAAATCGAGGCCGTCCACATCGGCACTTGTCGATGATTATCGAAGTTTAACCAGCTACGAAGATATTGACGACGAAGAACTGGTGAGATTCACAGAAACAACGCCCCTCATGACCAAGGCCAATCGGCAAGTTTCGACATCTTCGACGGCATCATCATTCAGACATCCATCTCGTGGCTTTTCGCAATGGATCACTAGAATTACTCCGCCATTTTTGTTACCGCCGGATGCCCATTTAGAAGAATTTTTAGTTCGAAATGGTGAAGAGAATGGAATCAACGAGGAGGCCAGTCGGCAATCATCAATCGCCCTCGGAGAGAAAGAGCATTCATTTTCGTTTTCGGGACGTGATAAAGTGGTTATCGCCATGATTGCGGCAGCATCGTTTTGTAGCACGGTCGTTTTTTCATGCATCGCTCCGTTTTTTCCCGAAGAAGCGAAGAAAAAAGGTTCGACTGACACGATTACTGGCTTTGTATTTGGCATTTTCGAATTGGTCATTTTTGTAATGTCACCGATTTTTGGACGGCATGTAAGTTCGTTTCTTGCGTAGATGGCCCAATTTGTTTTTGAAAATTTTTCTGAAACTTCTTATTTCAGCTGACCCTAATCGGCTCAAATTTCATGTACGGAACTGGGCTATGCGTAACTGGAGTCACTGCAATTCTATTTGGGTAAGGCATATTAGACTGACAGTTTTTCTTTTTGATCATCTCTCGTGCATTTCAGCTTGCTCAATTTGGTCCCAGCTGGTGCCATATTTATCAGTTTTGCATTTATCATTCGTATAATCGAGGCCGTTGGTGATGCCGCGATTGTAACATCCTCATTCGCCATCGTCGCGAAGGCATTCACTTTTCGTGTTGCTACGATTATCGTATGCTATAAATTTAAAACCAGTGCTTTTGAAAGGGTTATTTAGATAAATTATTTTCAGGGTATATTGGAAACATTCGGTGGTCTGGGGTTTGCTGCGGGTCCTCCAATCGGCGGAGTATTGTACGAAGCTGGTGGCTATCAATTACCGTTCGTGGTTTTGGGTTCGTTGTTGATCATTGCCGGATTTTCTAGTTTTTGTATTTTACCTAAACAAAATGGTAGTATTTTTTAAATATTTTCGCAATCTTTTATATTGTATTGATTCCTTACTTTTAGACACTCCAACAAAAACTAGCGGCAGTCTATTTCAACTTATTCGTATGCAAGCCGTATGGACGATGGTTTTTGCCATCATCGTAGCCGCTGTATCAATTTCTTTTCTCGATCCGACCCTGCAACCTCATTTGAGCGACGTAAGTTTTGCATGATTTGCAATTGGTCTCCACTAATCAACTAATTTCTGTTTACTCACCATCAGTTTAACCTGTCACCAGTTCTAGTCGGCTTGATGTTTCTTGTTACGGGTGGCACTTACGCAGCCAGTGCACCGTGCTGGGGCTATCTTATTGACAGAAAGGTACTTTTCTGTTGCGACTCGATTAGCGTTCCTTCGGGATCTCCATCGCCAAAAAATGGGTCGGCATTCCAAAATAAACTGAGGCACCGTTTTGACTTACACCAGCTAGCGGGAGGGGGAGGGGAAAGCAGCATATGAACGGGCTGGGTATTCAGGGGCAGTCAATCAATATATTTACAGTGGCAAGACGAGACCAGCAGCGTTACGGGTATTCTACTAACCAACAGCTATCGACGTCATTCCGCGGTTGCAACTGTAGACATACTAATTGACCACTTCTGACTGGTTCTCGATGCACCTGCACCTGCTCTCATGCGTCGGGCCGTTAGTAACCTGTGTTGTCTCATTATCAGTCGAGAGTTGGGCTGCCTCTCCTTTTCTAGTTGGGTGTGCACATTGCGAGACAGATCTGCAGTGGTGATCCTTATTACTGCGGGGCTATTGCAACACCCAGGACAGCTAACGATAAGCCAGGACAGTTCGTGGCCTAGTCCGTGGCTGTAACATCACTCTGACGGGTGACACTCAAAGCTCCTTGTTCCCTGCAGAGGATTGATTGCCTGACGAGCCTCTACGCTACAGGTTATTGTTTAAAACCTGCCAGAGACCCCTCCTGTATGTCCTGATCCTGAACGAACGCTAGACTTGGTATGTTTTGTTTGCTCTTATCTGTGCTTGTTGTCGTTTTCACAAGGACTGTGCACGGTGGGTAATGCTTTTCGGTTGTGCTTCTACTGCCGTCTCTTTACTTTTCATTGGTCCATCTCCTATATTCCCTTTTAAAAAGTATGTTTATTACTGAATGGCCATGCAAGATAAAAAGTGGAAAATGCTCTTTTTAGGCAATTATGGTTAGTTGCTGTTAGCGAGGTGTTTATGGGATTGGGCTTGGGTGCCTTGTTCATACCGCCATTTCAACAGTGTCTTATCGCAGCCAGGTAAAAAGGAATTAATGCTTACTAACTTGGATGATTCTCGAATGATGAGGAGTGAAGTGGAACTTTTTTAGGCGGGCTGGATATCCAGATACGTTCGAAACGTATGGCATGATATCGGGATTGTTCCAATCGTCATTGTCTTTCGGGTAAGTCTTGGCTCGGCTGTGGCTGTCTTGTTACAGCATGCGGTCCGTATGGCATGGGGGCAGGTCCCCCAGTGACCCCTACCTCTGAAGTCTGATAAACAAGCACTGTATCTCTTCCCCAGAGACCCCTTGTACTCCAGGACGGATTAGAAAAACGAGTGAAGTCTTGCTAGGAAGATGCTATTACATGGCTTCTTATGAAAGGCAGCCAGAACTTTATGACTGAGGTCGATATCCAGATACGTCAGTGTATCTGGAGAAGTTCTAATTTCTTCCTTCGGCAAAAATGAATCAAATTCCTCACTGCCTAATGGGTCATGGCGAGTGGGAGTGAATGATCGATCCCCCTGGCTGGGAGACGTCAGCCCGTCGGGTTGATGTTTCAGCCGCAGATATAGTCGCAAGACTTGCCTTGGTCCAGTCGGAGTTTTTGTCCCACTTGCTTAGGTCAGTCACATTCTTTCCTGCGCCTGCCAGGCATGGTTGCAGCGCAGTAGGTACGAAGCCCATGGGAGCGGTTAGCCCCTACCCTGTGGCCGCGTAGGCCCCCGCCCCAAATTGCACCTACAGCAAAACACCTACGCATTGCAAGAATGACTGGTAGGCGGAAGAGAGTGTGGCCGACCTAAGTCGGCGGGACAAAAACTCCGGCTAGAGCTGGCAAATTTTGCGACTGTGCCTACAGCTGGAACGTCTTCCAGCCAGGGGAGAGTTTTATCATTCCCACCCACTCGCCAAAGCCCGCCGGCAGAGGGTTACAGTATCTACAGGTGCGCAGGGAATGTGTCACACCCACTCCTGGGCCTGGTCCGTGTGCACTTGCAGATTTTTGTGCTGTTATGGCCATGCGGTGACGCACAATCAATGTCTGGACTTTTGCCTACATTTCTTACCAATATCACGTATGATCAGTGAATTTGCATGAGCCGATTGGACTGTCCTATTGCAAACAGCTGCTTGTCTTGTAGCTCACAATGAGCAATATGTTTCAGCGCCTTCTTCGGTCCCACAATGGGCGGACTGGGTGTTGAATGGATTGGATTCGGGTGGACTGCTTCTGCAATAGCATTGCTTCACGTTATCTGTGTAAGTGCTATGCCCTCGTGTACCTAGTGTAGTCTCGAGCACACTCAACCTCACCATCGTCCTTGCAGGCTGCCTTCATCATGTGCTTGATGCTCACTGAGAAACGTCGATGCAAGAGGTCGAAGGAAACGGCCGTTCTAGTAACGGGTCCCAATTCTCTGCCATCGCCATCATCTCCATTTGCATCGCAACACGAACTGAAATCAACATCGCTCGTGTCTGATTCATGCTTGTTATCGGACCGATCCGGAAATCACTGATTCCTAGCATTGATTGATTTGAACTTTAGTATGTTGGTGATTGATGATGAATAGTTTGAATAAAGAGTCGAGAATCTACTTGCTGTCCCTTTGCGTGATTATGCGGAGGGCGGTAGGGCCGTGGCTGACTGCACATGTACCTGAAACTTACTTTTACCAGTAAGTCTTGATTCGGCATGACTTTGTTTTTAGGCCAGTTTACCATTTTAGAACGTGACTGTACAGTTTTGTCGAGTCGATTGTCCATTCGAGGTCATTTAATTATCAGATAAAAATGCCGATATTAGGTTCTAGTGCGTCGCCATTCGATGAGCTCGTTGGTAAGTAGGCCTAAATTCTTTTAGTTTTGTATTTTGGTGTCGGAACTAGGTTTTAGCGGTAGAACAACGTACAGTAGACTAAATGAATTGTGTCTAAAATACGCCATTGAGAACAGACCGTCAACGGATGACCGTTGCGTATCTTTTCTAGAACGAGCTACCATGGAGAATCAGACGAGTGAGAACTGGGCGTTGATTTTGGACATCTGTGATCATGTGAAAGAAGGTGGATCAAAAGCGGCCAAGGCATGTTTACTATCGTTGAAGAAACGATTGAATCATCGAGATCCCCACGTGATTTTGTACGCATTAACCGTATTAGATGGATGCGTCAGCAATTGTGGAACCCTTTTCATTTCCGAAGTTTGTTCTCGAGAATTTATTGCCGAGTTGAGAAGCAAGGCGACCGGGGTAAGCAATGTTAACGATGAATCTGTCTCGAAAGGATGGTCAGTGAAGATGTGGTAGTGTACAGTAGATCGGTTGAGGGTTGGTCAGTCGGAGTGAGGAGATGGAAAAAGAAAAAAAGCGTGCAAGCATTTGATTATGGTTGCAATCTTTTCCAGAGTCAAAGGCAAGTGGCCGAACGGACGAGAGAACTGATAAAGAAATGGGCCGATACAGAGTGCAAATCTGATTCTAGTTTACGGTAAGGATTGCTGGGTTATGGGAGAACTGATAAGCAAGGCAAGGATTTGCTCTTGCCCTTCTCTGGCGTGACTTGTCGGAACGGGCCATCAAGATTCTTTTGTCAATACTGGTACGAAAAATCCCTACACCGACTCGTATTGACGTGTGCTGATGAATTCCTCATCTCGATGCAGGCTGTGGTATTTTTGGGGCGATACATGCAGATCAAAATACCAAGCAGCACTTTTACATCTTACGGTTGAAGTCGCGAAAGTCTGGCTTTATTGCAAAGCTAAGCTTGCGGGCGTATTTTTCCCAACATTTTCTGAAGATTCTAGCTCGCATTTCTTTCTGTGATAATTAGACTACAGATTGCGCTAAGCTTTTGAATGTGAGGGCCTTTTATTGTAAATTTGGTGGTTAGATTGCTTAGGCTATTTGGTTCCTGGAGTATCTTGCACTATGGAGGGTCAAAGTCAACTTTTTCGGTGACTAACATTCTTGGACCTAATCCACGATTTTATTTTCAGCGCAATTCCATATTTGTATAACGAACTGAAGAGCGACGGTTATGACTTCCCTGGCAGTGGCGCTGGTACGACGACATCTTCAGCCAAGGTAAGATTTATCTATGCTCTTCGATCTTTTCTATATTTTCCTTTTTAATTTTATTTTCTAGAAGAATATATCCGCTGACGAGGCGAAAGAAACGGACGACTTGGCTAAGGGTAAGTTGCTTTCCTTTGTTTTTTCCTTCCTGTGCTAAAAAAGTAGTTTCTGGTTTTAGCTATTCTATTGTCGTTGAAAGAAGAACAACAAAAGAAAACTACCACGACTCCATTGTATCCGACTCAAGGAGCCATTGGCGTTGGAGCCAGTTCAGCCGATACGGTTTCGAAATCACCCCAAAAATCGCAACGTTCAGCTAAGGCTCTCTACGACTTCGAGGCGGCCGAAGAGAATGAATTGACGTTCAGTGCTGGCGAGTTGATTACGGTCACGGATGACAGGTAGGGACTGATTCGGTGGGTCTTTTTTCTTAGAATCTTAGCCAGGTCTGGGGAAGGTGTGGAGTAATTTATGAAATGTTCCCGGTATTAATTTGACTGGCTTTGACGAAGAGTTTGTACAGTATTTGTGGCTGTGATTTACAAAAAGTCATGCGAAAATCATATCTGCTAGTGGTAATTCATTCTTTTTTTTTGATTCTATAAAAGGAAAGGAGTATACATGTTTTTTTTATCAGACACTAGGGGAGAGGAATGGAGCACGCACAGGGGGGCCCTTGACAACCTATGAGCCGACCCTCGGGGGTGACATATGTCGTTTGTGATCTGTCGAAGAACACTCCCGAGTCTGCTATGTATATCTTTTAGTGATGCAAACTGGTGGCGTGGTTTCAATTCTCGTGGCGAAGGATTGTTCCCGTCGAGTTTCGTCACTTACGATTTGTCAGTCTCGGTACCAACTTCTGGATCGAGTACGACTACGAGCGGTGCAAATGGCGCATTGACGAAAAAGAAAGGCGTGCAATTTGATGATCACGTGGATGTAAAGGTCATCGACGAACAACAACAACCAGCAGCACCAGTGGTGATCGATGAAAAGAAGTTGGATCGGTGTTTGGAGCTGTTGCAAAATGCTGATCCAACTGGCGATCGTCCAGATCCGGCTGAATTGTTGGAGTTGGAGGGTAAGCTAATGGAGGAAATCAGAGCAGGGGTCTGCTTTTGAGCCTGGAACTCTGCACCTTGTCGAGTGCCCCAAATCTGGAACACCAAAAGCGCGAAGTTTTCGTTCCGTTCAAAGGCAAACGAGACGCACGAGGACACTAAACCTTGGGCGACAAAAAATATGGGTAACTTTTGGCTAGTTCTGAACAGTGAATCATCGAATTAGACGCGGAAGCAAGGTGTTCCAATTTCGGCTGGACTTGGCCGCGACCAGCCCAGAAGTTTACATAATCGGGAAAGCCAGGCACCCTCGTGCACTTCCGAGTGAGGGAGGTTACACAGGCAGCTGTTATCAGGTCCAGTGCGACTATGTTGAGGCGATCATGCTTTGTTCCAGAGCAATGTTTGGCCATGGCGCCATTGATCGAACACGAAATCGAGGCGTTAGACAAACAGACTAATCTGCTGTCGGAAGTGAACACGAAACTGGTGGATGCATTCAATTTGTATCACGCTGCGATGAACGAGGCGTCAGAACAGCTGCGTGCGCAGGCCTCGGTAGGTTGCCTGGTTTCATCTGATTACTTGCACTCAGTGACTCACTGTGTATCTCCTTTTAGATACCATTTGCCAACCAGTACGTGGCTGGTACTCCGACAGGGTCCAACATCCCCATGCCCCAACATAATATGCCAGCACAACCATCGTCGATGCCGCCCCAGATGTACACCACCAATTACACTCCCCATTGATTTTCAGTGTACATTTCCTACTTTGGTGATGTGGTTTTCGTTTTGCAATTACTTTTTTCTGGCGTTTACAGTCAATATTTCTTGATAGCACAGTTAACGAGTCCTTTGCATACTCTGTAATATGTAATAAATAAATAGTATTTTTTCCTATTATTCCAGTAAATACTTGGTCCTTGTGATTGGGCCTAGGCACGTTTCAGTTCAGACCCGACCAGCGATGTATGTAACCACTCCAACCGGACGACGACGACGAAGCTGAATTGGCAACTTGGGCTTGGCTTTCTGAAGGAAACATGGAACTATTTGCTTGGATTAAAGTTCGGGAAAAAGACCATACCTGGACTTGCATCTTTCAAAGTGGCCACTTCTTCGGGACTAAGGCGCAACAGCGTCGTCAAAACAGGCAGCAATCTTTGGCGACGATCACGCATGGACGGATTCAAGAACTGAAAATATAAGAAGACAGATCCTGATTAGCATGCTTGTGTACGTGAATGTGATCTAGACAAATTGCACTGTAGCGGGCACATAAGCAACGCAATACCAGTGATGCCGTCCCCCGCTGGGCTCTAACCCATTTTGCTATAGCCAGCCAGCAGTCATGACATGATAAGCGAGGCTGTGAGGTGACCAGCTCTCACGGCAGCGTCCCTCTGTGTGTCTCCGCTAGGAGCACCCATACGAGGGCCCACACGGGCCAGCAATGGACTTGCTGAATCGCCGTCGAAGGGCGCTGAGAACGGGCGAAGTAAGCTGCCGTCCATAGCCGGAACGGCCTCCTGGTCAGGTGACGATGAGCCACCGCGGCTCATCACCAGTCATATTCGCAACTTCTACGTATTTCAATCGCGCAATTTAGGCAATTACGTCAAAACTTTGCATAATCCTGCTCCCAATAGCTGAAAAATGCTTGGTTCTCACAAAAAATAGTTGTTGGCAACTTCTGCAGACTTATTATTCAAGAAAAATTTTCTAATTTAAAATTCGCGCGTTTTCTAAAAATAACGGAAATTACCTAGCCGATCACATCCTGTCATTTTTTGAGATTGCGCGCATGCAAAAGCTTAAAATTTAGAGTTTACGCATATTTATAAGCGTAGCACCTTTTAGCAGAATGTCTTTGTTGAACTCCAATGTGACCGCTACAATGCGTTGTCTGGGCAGTTCACTGCCTGTCTCGATTCTCAGTCTAACACTCGGCCACCAGCTTACCTGCATAACAATGTTCTTCAAGTACTCAGCATTGGCAATATGCTCGCTCCGTTCGTTATTACGTTCCAAACGTCGGATTTCATCCTTGAGCAGTTTGATCTGCTCAGCCAATCGGCTATTATTGGCCTCGCTTTCACTCAACAGCTCGGTCAAGTGGCGCAGTTTTGCAGTCATCGTGGCCACCTCGTCCTTCGCTGGTCGATCGCTGGACGTGTCGAAGCTGTGAATGCCTAAGCAGAGATGAGTCATGAGTAGAGGCACGGACAAGAGTACGCATATGCACGTTCCTACTTTGCTGATCCCCCAGGAGATCTTCGAGACTACGCTGGCGTTCAAACTGTTGATAATCGGACGTTGTAACGGGAATTGACAAGGACGGCTTTTTTACAACGTCTGTAGTTTCGGCGCCCTGAAAGCAAGAAAACTAGAGATGGGTGATAAAAATTGGGGTCCCGATTATAGCAGACAAATGCCAAGATGTTCAGTCCCGATAGGGAGGACAAGGCAGTTGAAACATCAAAGCGGCGAACAATTGTTGGCCTTGCAGAGGATAAGCATGAGAAGCGAATCGAATGTTCGGCCGACGAGCCACAGCACGATTCGTTTTAATGGTGTCGGGTGCGAGCTCCAAAGGCAGAATCGGACTGGCTTCGCATAAGCGTGCTGTCTGTGATAGAGTGAGGTTTGCGGACTGATGCACTGGGCACCTCACTGATTAGGTACTGCCCTTCACCTATCGTGTTCATGGTTCATGGTTATAGGCCTAACGGGTAGAGTCGTGCTGTACCTGGCTGCCTCTGCTGGCCACGAACAGAGTGGTTAGAATAAACCTGTCCCTGTCGCGCTGCTCCTTGTGAGATTGCAGCAAGGCTCCCCCCCCCCACTATATACTACGTAGACTCTCCATACTAGAGACTGTACCGGCAACGCCCCTGATAAGGTCCCTGTCAGTCACGACCCTTGCAACCCCTCCTAGCCCCATTGAGGGCATCATGATAGGGTCGACTGTCCTCCCACTGCTGTCTTATCTACTCGCCTTTTCCAGCTTTCGCCAGTGGCGGATAATAAGACCCCAGCTCACCATTTGCCCTTCTCGCCCAAACCAAACTCACCTCTCCCGGTCTTCTTTCCATCAGTGGCCTCGGTGCAGCAGCGTAATCGTCCGCATGCCCCCTGCGCCGAGTGCCCTCATCTTTGGCATCCTCGTTCTTGTTGGACTTTCTATCCGACTCGGACAACTGCTGCTTGGTGTGCGTCAATTCCCGTTCCAATTCGACCACCCGTTCTTCCAACCCATCGATTTTCGCTCTCTTATCAGCCAGCAATTCTTCCATTTTCTTTTCGAAATCGCGTTGCAACTGGCGTTTGTCTTGTGTCAGCGTACGAACCTGTTCGGCATGCAGACGTGCAACTCGAGCCGCGTCCGAACGCAGAGATTCCAATTCGCATTTCCATTGTGCCTCGGCTTCGTCGGCGTGTGTTCGAAGCATACGATGACGTTCGTACAGTTGATCGTGCTGTTCACGGACACGATCCAAATCACAACGACAAGTTTCGTACAATTGCTTGGCTTTCTCCAACTGCTCGCGTAACGAGTTCATCAGTTGCTGATCGGCCATGCGATGCTCGTTCATTGCATCCTCGCCATCGTGTGCGGAAGCGCTCACAGTTCGTTCTTGCTGAAATTTGAGAGACTACTTATCTGCAGGCACTGATGACCATCATGTCCTCTCTGCCCTCGATGTACCTCAAAGTACACACGGCCCCATTAGAGCATGTGATTCCCACATTCAACAGATAAGAGATGGCCCCCGATCCCCGCACAGACAGGATATGGTCTCTCACAGAGGACAAGGTTCCACAAACGCACAGTGGTATGGCCCCCCCCACAGAGGACATGTCCCCACATACAGGATGCAATCTCCACACTGAATATGCCCCCCCACAAAGAGGATACGATAAGATTCCCAGAGGATGCAGTCCACAAACAGGATGTGGCTCCTACCCAGAAAATATGGCCCCCACACAGAGGATATGGCCCCAACCACAGGACGCAGTCCCCGCAGGACACACACCCCACATACTTGAACATAAACAAACACTGTCCGCGTGACCCCCCGCCGGGCCAGCAGGGAGAAACCCCCCGAACCCCCCCCCCCCCCCCCCCCCCCCCCCCCCCCCCCCCCCCCCCCCCCCCCCCCCCCCCCCCCCCCCCCCATGGATGACGGCCTGATCAACATCCATAATTGCAGTGCACTCACCTTGAGGACACTATGCACTCTGGTCCTGTATGCTCGATACTCGTTATTCAACTCGTCCAACTGCTTTTCCACACTCAAACGATCATTCTCCGATTTCTCCAATCGCCGTCTCGTTTCGTCCAAGGCCGTTTGCAAATCGCACAATCGTCGTTGAGTCGACGAAGCATCGGATGCTGTTTCCAATTTCATTTTCTCCAATTCTTCCACAACCGTTGATAATTTAATTTCCATTTCATTTAATTCTAATTTATTTAAATTATTTTCACGTCGTAACGCTTCCAACGCAATCTCAGATTCATTCGCTTTCTTCTCCGCTTTTTCTCGATCCATTTCTAAATTGACCAAACGTTTTTGCAAACTTTGTATTTCCGAACTAAGACTGGCATTCTCGTTTTGAGACGAAGTAAGCATCGATGCCGATTGACGCAATTCTGATTGTAATTTGGCAAAACTGCGTTCCGTATCTTCCATTTCTAATTTCCACATAGCTTGGCTGCCCAATTCACGACGCGCTTCCTCCAATTCGGCGGCTAATATTTGCAATTGCATTTTAGCTTCTCGCAACGCATCCGGATTCGATTCTTGTTGAGATAATGGCTTCGCATTGCTGCTTTCGTCGTCCGTTTGACATTCGGTTGTTGATAAGGGGATTTCGACTTCGGGTGACGTTTGGGACGAGTTGTCCACTTTTGGCACTTGTTGCACAGATTCTTGATCAGTCAATGTTTGGGTCTGGTCTAGCTGCTCGTGTTGATCCACCAGTTCTTTCCTCGTGCTCAAAGCCATACGCAGCCATTGCGCTTCCTCCTGTAGCCGACAAAGAAGCTGCATAAATAACTTCTTTTTTCACTGCACCACGTGACAATGAAAGAGAGAGAACTACCTGACTTTCTCCCAGGAATTCCGTCTGAATGCCCGTTTCGCACGTGGCAAGATTCGGCACATTTGCTTGCAATTCTTTCAGTCTTGCTTCTAGCTCTGAAAATAGGGACCGTCTCACACCCGGGACGCAATTCACGCACAGGATATGGTCCCCCACACTGAGGATACGATCGACAGAGAATACGGCCCCAATAGAGGATGCCATTCCAGCAGAGAAGGTCCAGTCCACAAACCCCCGTCCCCATTATAGAGACGATGGAGATTGAGATGGGTGCTTAAATAGGAGCAGGGAAGCGCATCTCTCACGCGGGTTGCCTCTCACGCTGGGTGCGCACTTACAGGGGAGGGTTCGACTTCCGCCTCGGTGCAAAATGATTGTCCAATGTGTGTTCCTTAGCCCTCGAGTGCGCTGTATAGTGCTAGGCTATGGATAAAGTATGACATGACATTACGTGCTTTTCCCTGTTCCTATCATTACAGAAGTCTTCACCAGATCATAACCATACCCTCTCAATCAAGGAGACGGTCCCTACCCTTATCGTTGCTCTAACAGCTGATGGCCTTTCCAATTCATTATACAGTAGAGGGGCCATCTTCTCAATCATGAAAGCGACCCCTTTCTACCCTTATCGTTGCTCTAACAGCTAATGGCTTTTCGATCACCTCCATCAGCATCCACTGATCATCGACCATCCACATTAGATAGGGGGACCATCTCCATCAGCATATCCTCTCCTCAGTCATGGAGACGGCCCCTCAGCTGATCCATAGTCACTGGCCTAACCCACAATTGATGGCCTTTCGATCACCCAGCCCTAGCACCCATCATACGACCGTCTCCACGAGCGCACAATATGGATACGGTCCCTGGCACCAGCTTCAGCCACGAAAGCGATAATGCTCCCCTTTCTTATCTCAAGCACCCACACAGGTGACGGCAGAATAACCAAGCCATAAAACAGGATGGTGCCAGCGCAGTAAAACCAGTGGCCGCTTACCTTCATTCTTCTCCCTCAACTGCTTGCTCGCAAGGGCTTGTTTCTTAGCAAAGCGTATGAGATCTTCCCTGGGCAACGTCTCCAATTTGGACCTTGGAGTCGGCGGTGGTTCCTTCTCCAAATTTGCTGCCATTCTTCTGAAACCAAATGACATTCGCATAACCGTCAGCCAACCCCTTCTCCCAAAAAAAGCCACGTCACTCATCCCAAAATACAACTTTCGCAAATTCCCACTCGAGCATTATGCAACCTGTTCATCCATCACCCCAAAAATGGCATTCCAACACGATTAGCGAGGTAATGGCAAAACCAGTTCAGCCAATAACTAGTCCCAGTAACTATGTGAAAGAATTTATTACGAATACGCTCACAAAATGATTTTTTACCAATGCGTAAAAAAGAAAAAAGCAGTGCAAATAGCACACAAGAATTTTATAAAAAACACGATTTTGTTCCTTACACGCACAAATAATCCCCTCCTTCCCTAAATCCATACCTGCAACATAATCATACATTTCGCTTGGAAAAATTTCCTGAAAACCTAAACTCACAGAAACGCAATACAAAACACAAACAAGCTATATACCTCGCTTGAACATTTGAATCGATAATTCAAACACGAAGACAAAAAAATCACCACGAATATACTGTACATATCATCGAAAAAAAGACAAAATAGCTAATTTTGTACACAGCCATCACAACCCACCGAATAATATACCAAATAACACGTATTCTACGCATGGCTCTTACTTGAATGAGTATATCACCTAAACAATTCCCATAATCCTATCTCATAACTCAACATCACATAAACCTACACAATTTTAAAGTGCCCAAAATAAGAAATTTAAAAGACTAAAACACCAAATTCCAGAGTAAATCATAGTCATTAAAAGCGCCCGCACAAGAAAACAAAAACCATTGTCAAATACAACATGAACACTGCAATGTCACAAAAAACGTCTATCAGACTAGTTCCATATGCTTTTCAAAATCTTGACTATAATCTCAAAATAATAAAATAAAACACATTACAGCCTCGAGATAACTCGATTCATGGATTGACCTAAACACATCATTATTACTTATAAAGTCAGAAATTTTAATTTTGATATTAATTTTCTATATCACAAAAAATTTGACTGACCGCGGAAATTCAAATTTCAAAATATTTTCATTCTCTCATCCTAAAGCCCAATAATCCTTTTTTACGCGTACCTCTCAAAACCCTAACTTCAAATAGCACATATTAAACCTGTATTATCCATCCCCATCCGCCACTAAATCTTCCACTTCCTCGTCCACTTCCAGCCTATCCTCGTCTTCCTTCTCCTCCATCGATATCGACGAAGCTGTTCTTGCGGCCATGGTCAAACTGGCGAATTGTCGTGGCAAACTGCTCAGCCATTCGCTCTGACTCAACAACGCTCCATCCGCTGATAAGGTTGGCCAATATTCTTTTTGTACTTCCACTACTCGACTCAGAGTCACTTGAGCGCTTGAATTTGGTCGCGCCACGAGCGACTGCTGGGGTAATTCGGCCAATGAAGACACGGGCATCGGCCCGCCGACGCCTTGTCCACTATTCGCTTCTTTCAAAGCCCTCACGCATTGTTCAGCCGCTTCGCTAATCACGGCCAAATCGTATCCGCCTTCCAATACTAAAACCACTTTTCCACCAGCGTATCGATTGACTAGCGATTTTGTAAAGTAGCCAAATAATGCCGCGCTCAATTTATAACCACCCAAAGCCGCTCGATGACCATTGGCCGCATCGAAACCAGCCGAAACGAGAATGAAATCCGGTTGAAACCTATCCAAAACAGGCATGGCCACTACGCGCCACGCCGCCAAATACTCCGCGTCGCCCATCGACTCCCCGGACCAGGCCACGTTCACCGTAGCACCTCGACCAGCTCCCACGCCAACGTCCGTAATTGCTCCGGTACCCGGAAAGAAATTACCATTGTCGTGTCGATGAAACGATAAATACAACACGTCCGGGTCCTCTTCGAAGATCAACTGAGTACCTGCAATCATAACCACACCATTAAAAGCCCACCCCTGACACCGCCCATCACCAACACTTACCATTTCCGTGATGAACATCCCAATCGACAATGGCCACTTTTCGAACACCATACTTTTTGCGCAATACTTGCGCCGCGATGGCAACATTGTTGAAAAAGCAAAATCCCAAAGCTTGATCGGGTTCGGCGTGATGTCCCGGCGGTCGAACGATGGCGAAACCATTCTTCAAACGTCCCTCAGCAACGGCCACGCACAATTCCACGCAACAACCAACAGCCAATCGGGCGGCAGATGGTGTAAATGCGTCGTTAAAATACGTGTCAGAATCGACACCAATCCCACCACACGGCAATTGTACGAACTCCTTCAATGGCAATTCGTTCGCGTCGAGTCGGAGACACGCCGATGGAGAAACAGCAAAGAACGTAGTATAACTATCGCCGTGACACAGCTTCAAATAATCTATTGGCGCTTTACGACCAGAAATCTTTTCGCATTCATCAGCTAAACCAGTTTCCTAAAAGAGAAAACTTTTGTCAAAAACTCAAGTTGTGAGCGCATTAGGTGGTATGGACTAAGACATATTGCAACTGAGGTAAGCATTTATTTTTGTGAATTTTCCTCTCCAAGTTCTCGCTGTTTTCTCATTTACAAGGTGACACGACAGTTCGTCGTTTCCTTTCCCAAGGAGCTAACAACACAAACCCCACTTGGAATTATCCACGCACGCAAACCCGCGAGGCAGGGGCGGTCATCCTTCAATATCTAAGCTAAATCGCAAGCATAAAGCGTGACATACCTGTAAGCGAGCCCATATACTTTGTACGCGACCCCCATGCTCAACGTGTTGGGCATTATCGCCGCAAATGCACTGATGTTTGCACATCAAATTATCGTAAGCTAAACCAGTCCCTTTCGGACTACACTGAATAATGCCAGCTTGCTGTTGCAGACTCGCTACGGTCGCGTTCTTGTTTGCGACTATCCCCATCCCAAACGTAGACGATGATGCCATCGTTTCACTTTTTAATTCGTCCGCCGTCTCTTCGGGCACCAAACTACGCCGCCTGAAAAACGGTCGTCATGTAATAAAGAGAATGAGTTTTGGTTAAAATCCAAGTGCCATTTTAATAGGCCCACTAAAATAAACCTAACAAACCAGTTTTTAGGTGAAGTCTTACATTGAACAGCTGACGAAGCTTGTGCAGCGTGACGTGTCTCATAATGCCAGTCCCCCCCCCCCGTGAATACTCATTTTCAGCAGGGCTTACCGAAGCAGGAGATCGCGCAACTGCTGCTTTAGGAGTCCATGCGATCCACCACCGCTTCCATGGCCAACGTGGCCGTGATGGGTTCCACTGTTGGGTGTTCTTCGGTTCCCCTCGACCAATCCTCCGCCACCGGCGAAATCGAAAAGTGGGCGTCCGCCCGGTTGTTGCTGCCAAGGACTTGTAATGCCGCTAGCCGATGCAGCAGCTTGAGCCGCCGCTGCTTGTTGTAAAGCAGCAGCATTCAAGTAAGGCAGCATAGAAGGGACGGAAAAAAACAATGGCCCTCCGATGGCGCTGGACAACGGCTCAGTAGGTAATCCGGCGGAGAGGAGACCAGCCGATGGTCGATTCTGATGATAAGCGGCAATATTAGGTAATGACGGGGCCGAAAACAAAGCTGATAAAGCAGCCGCTGCCGCCGCCGCCTGCTGCTGCTGTTGAACAACGGCAGCGGCAGTTGTAACATTGGTTGGGGACCTTTCCTCGTCCATCGTGTCACCGACACTCATCGTGCGCACGACGCCTGTTGCCGATGATCCATGTTCATACTGAGCTTGTTGTTGTTGATGCAGTTTTGCTCTCAACGCCGCCGCATTGTGATGGTGGTGTAAAGCGCCACGAGGAGGTAGCATCTTCAAATTAGGCTCGCTTCGTGTTTTTCGCAGATCATAATCATCGGACGATGCACCAGATGATGGATCATCGTCTACGACGCAATTGCTCGGAACCGGATATGGTTCGAAATGAGGACTACCGCTTTGAGTAGAACGACGTCGTAAACGTTGTTTGTTGGCCAGATGAGCCTAAAAAGAAAAATAAGCCTTCACGCAAACGAATGACAACTAAATAATTCAGCATCTGACGTCATAAGATTTAGTGATTTAGAAAAACCCGTGTGGTCCAACTGGTACTACTTCTCAATTAATTGATAATATGAAAAACGAGATCCCGTTAAGACTGCCCCACATCAAACATCAAAATAATGGAATTTGCATCAAAGCGATGGAAAGCTTTGATAGCCAGGCCCTAGATACCATTAAATGGACAAAGCACGGCTTGAAGAGGGGAGAGAGCGCTTGAAACAAGATACACCTGCCAATATCAAATGCTGTTCTTTGACATTAGAAAACGTACCTTGAGCTTTTCTCGTGTCCTAATGCTAATTGCTCCTGAACCGCCAGCAGCGCCTCGAGATAAATCATATTCACTCGCTGATACACCGATCAAATTGGCCCCGTTATTCGTGTGATTACTATTGAACATTTTTCCTTGAGCTATCTGATCGCTGGCGATACGCTGCAGTTCTCGATCAGCTGCCGCAGCGGCGGCGACGGCTGCGGCGGCTTCCAATTGCTGCCTTCGGCGAGCAGCATCCCGCAATAATTGCTGGGATAACTGATAATGCTGAAGGGCCAATTGGGCTTGAGATTGTTGAAAATGATATAATAAATCGGCCTGCTTTTGTTGAAAAGCTTGTTGCAAAGCCAACATTTGCTGTTGTACATCATTCGAAGGCGTAACACCATCGCTACCAGTTCCATTCCCGGCATTACCTGATGCCACTAATACTGCTGCGGCTGATCGAGGAATCGGAACTTCTATCCCAATCGATCCATTACCGCCAGCCACACCGCCAACGGCCGTCGATGTCACAGCCACGGCCGGTAAGGCGCCGTTAGTTTCTTCCATTAGAAACCGAATTTTCACAAAGATTCTCCTTTTCTTTCGACTAAACTGGCAGATAGCGTTTTTTCTACTTATTCTTTTTAAGAATGTCAAGAACTATGGCGGGTGGTAATAATTAGATACACGTGTGAAGGGGATTCGCACCACCCTAGGACGAGCCAGCCGGCGCACAGAACCGTAAACAAGTTTTCGCCTACGCAACAAGGACGCGGTTAGGTAATGCCGCTTATGACAAAATCACGTGCCTGAGCATCATTTTACAAAAACCGCGAATCGTGGGTTTTCAAATCTACGACTTACCTATCTCAGTCGTTAATTTGAAATGACGTCAGTCGCAATAAAACATTATTTGTATATCAGCGGAAAGAAATCACATCAAAGAGAAGCTGGCGTATCTTGGCGATCGCGATAAGAATTTTTTTAAAAAAGTTCAAAATTATTGTAACAAATAACGTATCAATGATAAATAAGAGGCGGACATTTACATAAGACCCTGCGTCAATGATAAAACACTTCTTATAACATTCTTGCCCCCATAGCGTGACTGAAAGAATGACGTCGGCGAGGAACTTCGGAAGGGACTTTGAGTCTGATAAAACCTTTGCTGATACTCATTCTAAAAAGCAGGCTAGGAAGCTAGGAGACAAGACCTGCATAAGAATTATTGATGAAGAATCGGTAAATGAGTTTTGTAAATTAGATATCAGGACTATGCCAGGAAATGAGGGACGGCCACGCTGACCATTAGGTGTGGCGGGCAGGAGAACGGGGGCCATGCTGAAGAGGAGGAAGGAGGAAGGAATAAAGTATTTATGGACACTAGGCTAAATTAGGCCTTTTCCGAGAATTCAAGGCCCCCAAGGCAACAACAAGAGGAGATAAACCTGAAAATTAGATGGACTGGGCAGAGAAGTTGTAATAATTTTAAGTCAGGTACTCATACGTCATTGAATAATGCCACGTGGGTGGAAAAGCCTTTTTAATTAGTTATACTTTGTTAGTCTCTTTGTGTTTTTTAAGTTTATTGATCTCGTATGTTTAGCTTTCTCCCGGAGCACTCTTGGTGCACATATTCCAACCGGGGTTCTCATGTCGCCATTCACAGTGCAATGCTGCATACACCTTAGCGGTTACAGTAACCTAGAATAGTAAAAACCAAAAAATCTTTTCTTGCGCCTGCTGACAACGGCTGCACATTATGTCTAGTCCAGAATGAATACAAGTGATGGCCATAGGATTACAACGATGATGACTAGTGATATTGATTAATCTAACCGGTCCTTTATTTGCAGGCACTAACCCGTTTTCTACTGACCGGGAGGTGCGTATGTTGGTGTCAGTCCGTGTTCTGCCGCCGACAAGAACAGTCCGTCGTGCCTGACTTGGACCTCATTCGTTCGCTGGGGTTAGCATGGGTTCGGGTCGCCTTGCTATTATTGGGTTTAAGGTTGCTCTACAGTAACTTTGAAATTTGTGGATTTTGGTTGACTAGGGAACCCAGTCTGACTGCGACCAATCTCAAGCGTGAGCGACTTTACACTGCCGAGTCATGCGAGGACTGTGCCAGCTGCTCGCAATCAACTCATTCTGTGTGCTCTGAATTCCGTGTGCGCTCGTTATCGCGTGTTTCGTTTTAAAATTTTTGTATTGCTTAATTTTTCTTGCGACAATGCTCGACTGGCTGAAGTTCGTAACGGCTATCATAATTGCGCTCACTGCTATCACGGCGGCTTTGTCGACTTTGGATGGCGAAGAGTGTTTCGGCGACACTAGACTAGGATGAAAGTGGCCGATCGGGAGAAGAGCAGGAACGACGACGGTGGAGACGGGACGCGTTGCACCCACCACTGGATTCGTGTTCGGAAAGGCGGTGGGCGTGACTGTCATGGCGATCGTCATCATCCGAAAATACCTTCAGTGATCAAAAGATTTGTAGTAAAGATAATTTTATACGACCTATTCGAGTCACCACCACTGTGTTATTTGTTGTAGTAATTGACAATGTAGTAGTTGGCAATAGATAATTTATGTAATACGACTCGGTCCGTATTACTGGAGGGAGTGACCAGTGGAACTTTTGCACCACGCCAAGAACCCAGGTCAGCTTACCAAATCTTCCGACCTGGTACATGGCTGAAACGTCACCCTGACTGGTGACGCTACCAGCTGCCGGCTCCGTGCAGAGAATCGACGGCCATTCGAGCCTCTACACGACAATCAATTCTGCCTCTCTTCAGCCTCGGTGCCTTGTTCTATGCACTGGTGCTATGGTTTGATTCATGTGGTATCCAGCCAGTATTGTCATCCAGTCTGAAAACCGTATATTTTGTGCAGCCTGACTCTTAGCAGACAGCAAACGTAGTCTTAGCGTCGCCGAGGTTTCAATCTAACCTACTCAATAAAGTGAGCATTGTCTTCGCAGTCGCTTCGTGCCAGCACAGTAGGTTTCTTTAAATAGGGCTGATCAAGATGCACTGTCCGGACAAGCGATAATCATTCACCATGATCACCCGGGGCAACATCAATAATGCCATTGGAGGTACCAATTTGAATGCCTGGCTGACTTTGGTATCCTAGCACAAGAAGAGCAAACTGTTCATTCTCCCTCCTCGCCCTGTCCAAAAGGCCTCTTCGCTTCCAACACGTTCTTGAAACCTTACCTAAGAACCAGAGTCTTGCAGTCATCTCTCGGCTGTATGTTCACGTTCGTGCCATGCCAAGAAGTGCATCTGATTTGGGTACTGACCACGTGAAGAAGAAAGTAAAAGTGTACAGGAATGGTGATTCCACATCCCACCCCACCACCTACTCCTATGACTCCTCGCGAGTCTCGTCATTCAAACATTTACTTGATGAAATACAAAATCTGGCTTTATTTGATGACGGATTCACCCGAATCACTCGTCTTTATACCATCGATGGCCAAAGGATAATTGATCAGCACGCATTCGAAAATAGCCATCTGGACGATTTTGTGGCCACCGGACCCGAGGGATTTATGCGCATAAAAGGAGGGTGAGCACATCCTATTAGGATTAAGCCAGGATATATCCATAGCGCCTCTGTTTAGGTATCAAAACCATGTCGGATATCAATCCCACACTGAAGATCATCCTGAGGATCCTAATCATTCTGATCCAGCAGTACACTATCAAGAAGAAAATGCCCACCACGAACCCGCATTACAAAGGCCACGGAGTAATCGTCCGATCAAGCCACAGGCACTACAGAACGAGCCCTCCTACGATCAATTATCCTACTTGAACTTGAGCAAACAACGATTCAACACGTCGTCACGCAATTATGGGGACCGTATCGAAAATAGGGTCGATATCGGGACTGTGAAGAGGATTTACTTGTACCGAAATGGGGACCCATTTTTCAAGTAAGTCTGGACGGGAAAAGGAGGCAGCAGAGCGATGATGCAATGAGAAGAAAATGCTAGGGTGTGCAGAGAAGTCGAAGCAAAGGAGGCTGCCCGGAACAGACTGGTTTGTAGAAAATGAACGGCCTGATGATCGAGTAATTTGGTCTTCAGACAGATTGACTAAGGATAGGCTACCGTCGTTTCCAGGATGTGGCGCTCACAAATCAGAAATTCTTTGAGAGTCATTTGGAGGAAACTGTAACCAAGCGTGCGAGGTGGCGCGGCGGCGCGGCCAGTGGGTCAGGATGGCACGGTGACAGCCTGCCGATCGGGAGGCTTCAGGTTCGAGCCTTGGGTCCTCCTCTGCGAGAAAAACTTCGTCCCACGTACCTCCACTGTCAATCTAGCAGTTCGAAAGATTGGAAAAAGCAAGTATACATAAATGGGACTTGGACAGCCTTAGCCTATTAGATGGGCTTGGGCAAGTGCAAAACTATGTGTCCAGCCAGGGCTTCGCCGCGTCCAGGAACCACACTTACTCCCGTTCTGTAATGTTCACTGCACGGTCTGCACTCGCGCATGAGCAGACAGGCACACTCAAACGTCCATCCTTGCGAGCAATTAGACTTGCGCGACGATCAATCATCCCATGCTGCACCAATTCATGCTCTCTACGCAACTGATAAAAGCCCACTACGAAAATTGATACAACACCCATCACAAATCCGTTTATAACTTTGAAACTTTGTATCTTCTTAGACCCGTCTGCTTTTCTGACTCTACGAGATTTGTCTTTCAGGCCTAAGATGTACGTGTACCGAAGTAAAGTGCACAAGAAATGGGATAAGTTCTTGGAAGATCTGGAAAAACTTGCCCCTCCGATTCGTGGGGGCGCGGTGCGACATTTGTACACGTTGAGAGGGCGAGAGGTGACAACATTTGATCAATTAAGTGACAAGAAAGGATACGTGGTGGCTGGGAACGATGGATTCTTGGAAGTGCGAGGAGGGTACGTAGTTATACGTGGGCGAATAAAAAGGCACATGGCAACCATGCAACAGCCCACCATCTTATCAGTTGCATATGACTGAACTGGTGCACAACAAGTTTATAGATCCTACAGCCTGTCTGGCGCAATGATTGACACGCCATTCAACACTGGAGGCGAAGTTTCCATCTCGCTTAGCACTTATTTTTTTAATCGATGTTGTCTTTCCAGATATGAACTTGTCGGAAGAGCTGGAGCTAAAGGACCAACTCTTATGCCAGAAGTAAGATTCTGACTAGTATTGCTTATCAGGCCGGCGAACTTATTTTTTCTCTTGTTTCAGCTCGTCTCACGCCCGCGCACGAGTACTCAAGGAGGACGACCCAAGACTGGAGCACGTGGCCCTGGCGAAAGACTGCTTGATCGTCGATTGCCTGAACCCACTTTCTTTTTGTAAGCCACTTTCATTAGTGTAAGGGTTGTGTCAAGACCGTTTCTATGTATGTTTACAGTGTGTTCAAGAATGGCGATGGCCTGGAGGCGAAACGTTTCGTGTTTACACCGCAGCAAATGGAGAAGGGCATGCCGTGGCTACTGGAACAGATTGGACGGCGGTTCGGCATTTATGCTCATAAGTAAGTGGAACGAGTATGAGCTTTACGGAAGGCGATGGAACTTGAATAGCCGCTTAAACCCAAGAGTTTAGAGACGTGGGAGAGGCTGCTGCCTATAGAGCTGCCTGGGCTACAGTAACATAAAATATAAGCTAACGAGGATGACCAGCGAGCAAAGTACACCCTGGCTAGCCACTACAGTACGGTATGTTGCAGTGAAACACAAGATCGGCTTGTCTGACTGAAAGTGATCTATGTCCTCTGCCAGTGCCCTCCGAATGATGAATATATCTACCTATAGGGCCGGGGAAAATGAAGCGGAGTACAACGCTTTCAGTGTTTTTAGGCTGGTGACGATGGACAACAGAGAGGTGACTGATGCCAAGCAATTTATCAATCGGGGAGCCTATATTACTATTCCATTCGGGGAAAAGTTCACTGAGAACTGGCATCACTTTCCAGAAATGGCAGTCGACACCAGGTGAATCCGCTTTCTGCCACACCTACATGCATGACCTTGAGATTAGTCTTGCTTGCTTTAGTGTATTCAATCGTCGTAATGGCGCAGCTAGCCGCAGCCAGAGCCGATATGGAAATCGTCCCCGAACAAGCCGATCTCGCAGTCAATCGAGGTAGGTTGGCTATGTTGTAAATGCCGCTGTGCCTTTTAGCAGTGCCGTGATATGTAACTGATGTCTCCGTGCAGACTGACCCGAAGTCAAAGCGTGACAGCACGCGGCTACCAGAGCGCTCGATACAATGGCAGGTATGCAAGTGACGAAGAAAGGTGGGTGTGTGTTCAAGCCTGTCGGCAATGGGGCCCAACACTGCTTACCTTATAGGTACAAACAGCAACAGATCCATCACGACCTAAACCATAATAACGGGTATCGAAGAGGATCGAATGCTAGTCATTGCTCGCTTTGTGATCTTCTAGAGTAGGTGTCCTAGCTGTCTTGGTCTTTATCCACTGTTTGCGAATAAGACCCACTAATCTCATTTAAATAAGCCCATTGACCCTGCATTCAAAAGCTTGATGTGCTCTTGGAAGATTGGTTCTGCATGGGCTAGATGCGTCAAGAACAGGTGAAGATTTTTCCATGTATTCTCTGGCTTGACTCTCCTGGCCCGCACAGAACCCAGTCCCAAGAGCACCAGACCAAAACTTTTGAATTCAGGTTAGATATGGGTATTTGAACAGGATCGGCGGGAGCCTATACCATTCTTGGAAAGGGTGAGTTGTGCTGTTTTTGCTCTAGGCAGCACCGCCAGCAGCATCACATCGTGCAACATTCGGCAGATGATCTCAACAAAACCTTTTCGTCCCGAACCCAGATGTTCCTTGCTGACAACCCCCCTTTGGACAATTCCCACAAAAGTCACTTGTACTCGGCTGAGGACATGCACAGCATCCTGCCCCCACGTCCAGTAACCAGCCGTAGACTTCGTTTAAGTCCGCCAGAGGTGCCCGACGACCATCACTACCCAATTCGAAGTTCTTCATTGGGTAGAATAGACATGACCCGTCCACCGATCGATGACCACGGGCCTGTTATCCGGCGCGCTTCCCAAGTGGATTTGGATCATCTGAATGATGCTTCATTTCGAAGACCAGCCACTGCCGACTATCAAACACAGGACTTCCGGCGGCAGAGGTCAACCGTTGAGCCTATGCAACAACAATCTAACTTGGAACCAATCCATCAAAGATTAAATTTGAATCGTCAGCGATCCAATTTGGACCACTTGGAACCGATTCAGCCAGTGCACACTGGCCAATATCAAGAGGAGCAGAGACCAGTGGGGTCAACCATGGATTCATTACCCGATGTAAGCTTTTTCAAAGATTGGCGAAAGAAGCTTGCTAAGGGCTTAGGCTTATCGAAAGATGCTAAGTCAAGTCAACGAGTGTAAAGTGCATTGCAATGATTGTGTACAGTACAATGCACAATAAACAATTCCCCGAATGCCTTTTACAGTGCCTCTTTTCTGCATCACACATTTCTAGCTGACATTCCTCACAAGCACATCTAACCGTTTTGCATTTAGCTGACACGCAGCAACGGTCGTATGGTCAATAACCCTAACGGCGCCCAGTACATCTCTTATTGAACAAGCGACGTGATCGAGGTTACTGTAACCGCTACTAACTTACGAGTATATGCTGTCTAATAATTCTATTACTGCACTTGTTACTGCACATAGTAGATGCACCCACTGGACTTGCTGCCTTGTACGGGTGTTGTCAAAGTGCTTGATATAATGCATATGTAATACATTAAAGGGCTCTCTGTGGTAAGAAGGTGCTGCCCGCCACTTTTTGACACCAATGTGCCAAAGTTCAAAACTCAGAATTTCAGTCTGCACGGTCTCTCTTCACTAGCCTGCGAATACGAGTGTGCATTCTGTGTAGTCGGGCTCACCAGCACGTGTGTCGTTGCCATGTCAGGCCTACAGAAATAGCCCCACAATGACAACCGTGTAGAAAATAGTGCAGTCGCGGAATGGCCAGCAGGCGATAACCAGGTACAGAATGGTAAAAGCATGCGCACATACAGTATGTAGCCTCTTTCATACCGCACGTCAAATTGAGCTTTCACTGGATGAATACTGAATAAGAGTCGATTTATCCAAAGAATTTGCACAAGTACTCCCAGATCCTCTTTTCTGCTCGTTAAAGCTAATCGTAGAATTCGGGTCAATCAAGGACGTTAACGATGTCTGTACCAGTTTAGAATCGACCATCAGTTGATGGTGCTCCCTGATCGACGTCCTCGAGTGATGGCATCGGTCAGGGGTTTGTCCGTCCTCGCCTGACCGCATAAGTTCCTCTTCTTCTGCCACCTCATCGATAGGACCGTGCTCTGGGTATGGCCTAGCTTGAGCCAAGACGGGTACGCGAGATGCGCACTTGCCACTTCTATGGCATCTAGTTTTCATGCGTCGACGATGAACTCGTCTTCGCCAGCACACTAAGCACGAGATAGCCGAGACGAGTAGCAAGGACAGGACCAAGCAGACGATGGTAAAGAAGGGAATCGAGACCTTGGATATTTCTGAAACAACCCCATGATCGGGAAGTTGGATTCATGGCCAGGCTGGGCTGAGCTTACCAGTTTTAGCAGCATCACATTCGTAATACCTCGATGACAATGGCCTGTACGAGGAGCGACCATTGAGGTGCTGATCGGGAATGGTAGCATTCATAAAACAGAATTCTTCACCATTTTTGACTGCTTCTAAGCAAGCCTGAAATCAAAACTTTTTTAGATTTTCTCGTCTTGCTACCTCTGTATAGTAAGAAACAAGAAAACTGAGGGCGGTCCTTCGATTAGACACCTAATATACTGTAGATATTCCAGGAGTCATAAAAAATCTACCAAGACTGAGCAGGAGGCAGACAAAGTTCATTATCGACCAGGCAGTTTGGTGGTTTCAACTTACCAATACGTTTTGTTTCCCTGCTTCGACGCCGTCAGGTTTCAGGAAATTTACATAAAGACGAAGGGGCCAGTACTCCATGCCAATAATCTTTGACTCTCGAGCGTTCTTTGGTGAAAATGCTAACTTCCAAATGTGCTGTTGGACCTGAAAAGAGTGGGTCTTGATGTTATTCGTGGGGATACAGTGCGAGCAGTAATCGTGCAGGGGGCGATGGACCAACAGCTGCGCCAATTTGGACCGGGGAAGGAAACCAGTATTTCATCAGGCCATTTTTTCCAAAACTCACTTACTCGAACAGTCGTATCGAGGACGGCGGGCGACGTGCAAAAGTTAAACTTTGACTTGATGGTAACATTGCCCAACTTCTCCATGCGGACGTTACAGTCTGTTGACCAGTTGATTTCTTGTCGGCAGTAGGGGTGTGGGTATGCCATCACTTCACAATAGTCTTCTATATCAATTACTCACTCCCCACCAACACCTCGTTCATAAATTATGCCACTCGGAGGCCGGGCAACAAAGACAATGATCCTTTCAAGTTCAGCTCGATCATTGATTCGCTAGTGACAACTGACGTTTTTCACTTTCCTCTCCGTCTCTTGGCTATCTTTAATTTTGACCAAGGCGATACATCGAGCAATTTAGAAGAGACTCCTGCCCGCTTTCCGTGTCATGCACGACCACCGGCTGACATGTAGAGTGTCTAAGCGAATGATGAACGCAACCAGAAAACCAACCAGCTATCAAACAGCTAGGCGAGGGGTCCGTTCTGGCTATTACGTTTCATCCTGTTGCCTAGACGGATGACGGATGAGACCAATGGCGAGATTCAATCGGGATTCGTCGAATGGTCGCAAGTTTACGGGAGACCACCTGCAAATTGATTCACCCAACCAGTAGGGGGTTAGTGAGGTATCTCGGGTTGCACTAGTCGAAAAAGGAATGAGCCAGTAATTCCCACATTATGGGGCTCAAGGTCCGTAAAGTCGAGGAAACATACTGACGGGGGTGCAAGGACGCATAGTCTATTGTATTAGGTCAATGGGGTGTGGACAATTGGGGGATGGAGATACACAACTGCAGTAGTGGGAATGACCGATGGTCACTCGGACATCTAAGACTTGCTGGCTAGACTGATTCAAGTCTACTTTAAGTTCTCTTTAACTCTCTCGTTCGAGTGAGTGCGCGCGCTGAACATCGTAAGCATACCAATTACCAGCTAATCTTCTATTGGCTATCGGCATCTTGTCATTCTTCCGCCTGTGCGGTCGAGTAAAACTTTTTTTCTTCCTACCTCTAAGACTGATCTTATAGCACTGTACAAGCGCATCGATACACTGCGAGTGCAATCTGCGTCATCTGCTATACTAAATCCATTCCCGATGAGTATTAATCCCCTCCGAGTGACCCGAAAGGCTCTTGACAGCTTTTTGCGTACGCCTACCCTGTAACGCAATCCTTGTTCAGTCTGATGGCCTAAATGCGCTTGCAAGACAAAAAGTTCGCGAGAACTTGTAGAGAGACGAAAAGATTTTCCATCATACTGTACATTTCAACACTTGTCTAAACCCAAGACATATTCTCACTTATTACATTAAAATAGTGCGAATTTTTATTTGCCGAGTGTGTGCACTGTAGTTAAAGTAACTTGAACTCATGCAGTATATACGAAGCAGAAAACGATGCCTGATCAAGAAAGAAATTAAAGTCAGTAAGGATTGAAGCTTATCACCGAGCCATCGTTTTCTTCCCCACTAGATCTTCACGGTGCTGGAACGGCAGCAGCTACAACCGCTACGGCCACGCATTTGGCCATGCACGCGCCCAAAGCGCTGTTGCAAGCCAGCAAGACAGCTGGCGTACCAGCTCCAGCAGTTACGGTTCCAAAAGTGAACCCAGCTGCAGCATAGCAAATCACCACACCAGCATTGCAAGCTGTCTGGCAGAGACCATAAGCCGAGAAAGCTGTAATCAGAAACGGCTCGGCCGATGGCTGGATGGCCAGGAAAACAATCAAGATCGTTATCAGCTTTTGATGCATGTCCTAAAAGTGTTGAATAAGGAAAACGATGGGCCGAGGAAGAGGGCACGAAAGAGCGGAAATAAAACTCCCATGACGAAAGTGAAATCCCCGCAAATAGGCTGTATAACACCTCGTACCAAGGGTCGACCTTTATCAAATCAAGACGCTAATTTGGTGGCCTGAGAGTGACTTGAGGCAGGCGATCGGGTGGTCACGTTGCCTCTGAAAAACAAACTTGTTAGTCTTGACCTAGGCGAACTGTGCATACCGCGGATCTTGGTAGAAAATGAGCTATTAACCAGACTGATCTAGTTAAATGGCCAGGAGGGGTACGAATCGTAATAGTATGATGTGAGCACTATTCGTGGCTGAACTGCTAAAAACTCAGGCATTAGCTAGGAGCGCATCAGCAAATGCCAAGTAGTTATAGGACCATAGGAACAACTTGTAGCGTCTACTGGCGTGGCGGCGGAAGAGCGCTAATATCGGTGTATCAGTATACGTGTGCTGATACTAACAGGAACTGTGCCAAGCCATAAGGTGTTAGCTACCTACAGCACAAGAGCCAACACGAGTCCTAGAAACCAAATCTCTAGCAACTCTAGATACAGTTTTTGCAAAGGACGAAGACAAGTTTATATCCCTAATTGCACAGGGCATTCAAAGTCACCTGGGACCAGTTTTACCTGCCAATCGCCCCAAGCAGATTGAGATGTCCCCTCCCCTCCTGGGTCGACGTGCGTGCCGTCTTGCGTCACTGGTAATGTAGGCCACTAAAATGATGTTTGAAAAAGCAAATGTAAAGACAAAACGCAGTGGTTTACTCTGTCAAATCGGATTTTTCAGCGCACCCGCGTGGTGTAGTCAAGTAACCAACCGTTCAGTCCAACGATTTATGCCACAGGTGACGAGGGTGGCCAGGCGCTCAAAGCAAATCCCTTCGCACGTGACCCTAAAAACCTACACAAAACCTTTATCACTTATCTAAAAGCCGTCAATAATCCCCTCACAAAAAAAACACTGGCAGTGTCAACGAGCTGTATTATCACAATGAGGTCAGATAAGGAGAGCGTCACGCTTGTACTCAACGGCACCTTGCTAGCTACAGCATTTCTTCGAGAAAATCGAATGCCTCATAAGCATCTTCGAAAACAAGATAAGTGGGTATATCTCCAGCTTCTTCAATTCTAGTCATTAGTGTATATCTCAGAATTAAACATTTTCATCATTCCCTTTAGCGCAATAAAATTATGGCACCGCCAAAGTTTGACCCGAACCTTGAGAACAACTCGGAATCTATACTGTGTCATCGATTCTATCACGCAGCTTATTTTTAATCAGAGACATTGTAGAAAACATTTGTTCAACTGAAGCATTCGAAAATAGTAAAGCAAATAAACTTAGGACAGGGCGTCTGTAAGGATCGAGCAAAGTGAAACTTGAATGGCAAGAGAAGAGTTTGAACCCATGATTTATTGTGCTTACGATTAGTAGTGTGTACCCCCTGACTGTATGGTGACGCAAAAGTCAATGATATACCCCCCCCCCCCCCTACGGAAATACACATAAAAACGAGTTTCTTGGGCTATATTGACCATATCTTCCTAGCCCTTGGTCCTGGAATGATCTAAGATATATCACAATGATCGCAAGATATCAAAATTATTTTAAAAAATTCCCCTAGATCCCCTTTTTTTAAATTCTCCATTTTATGAGATTCCCGCCAAAAGTCAAAATTCAAATTTTTCACACGAACATGGGCTTTCAGCTCGAAACAGGAAAAGCAAAGGTCCAGCGATAGTTTCACCAGAGATGCTCCTTGGTGAGTAGATCCAGAAAATATGCGCGTGTTGTATGCATTACAAGTGCATCGCAAGGAGATAATTGAAAAGAAGCAAAGTTGTTAGCATCAATTTTTGGTCATGCTCGTCTTGTCAGGCGGATCCACAGTAGCTATTTCTGTCATAGAGAAAAAATGCCTTATTGTAACCACGCAATCGATTGGGAAAGGACATTCAGGCACGAAAGCGAACAATTTAAAATATTAAGTCACCTGATTCTTTCTAGTAATGTCACAATAGGAGTACAGATAAATTGATTGGTCCGTCTTTATAGTGAAGCTGTGTGTGGCTATACAAAGAAAGAAAGCTTGGCTTCAGGTAAATAACCCTGCACTTGAACGTAAACGGGGAGCGCCGGTGTAATAACGAGAACCAGATCGATTTGGTGCTTCTTTTGCCAAGTGTAAAAGCTGTGTAAGAAAATCCTCTCATACCTCCACAAAATGACAAAAACCTCCACCAATACCTCCACAGGCCAGTTCCCTCCACAAAAACCTCGCTAGGCCGAAAACCCGTCAAAAGTGACGGGAAACCTTCACATCTGGCAACCCTGGACGATTCCTCAAGCGCACTCCCTTATACGAGTATACCTTGCGACTCACCAGGGACATACATAAACAACTACTACAACGGACAATCGACGGCGCCACAGACCAATTTTTCCAGCAGTGGAGGGCTACGCACGCACACATACATTAGTACGATAGCATATCACTACAGTATGACTCAGGAAACCTACAGTACTGCCAGTTAATAACACACACACACACACACACACGCTCACTATGTCGGGCACTCGTTGGCGGCCAATGGTTGGCCCGAAAACGGACATCTGCGGTTATGGTAAGGGGATGAACGAGACAGCCCTTCCAAGTCTCAAGGCACTCACTCATACTGGTCACCTCAAGACCCACCCCGCCACCGCGTGCCAGTATACGCAAGTGAACGAAGAGAAACGAATAAATCCAATGCCGAACGGCGGCTGATGCATGGCGGAAGTGTTCACGCCGTGCTTGAATGGGCTATTTTGAAACTGCCCATTTCAGGGAATAATTATGCCGCCAAGCACCAGCAATGCGATGCACAGAAAACTGCTATCCGGCACCTGGGGTCTCTATGGGCCCCGAGAAAGCAAGTGTCGCTTAGCGGACTTATATTGAGCGCACGACTCCAGTGATGGCCTTGATCGGCCATTTGAGATAATTTCTTCAATTATGAAGCTGCAGTCATACTCAGCTGGGCAAATTTACCGTAAAATTGCGGGCAGTTCGCTTTGATGACATTTCATGTATTACTTCACTTCACTATTATGGCGATATATTTCAGATAGTGTTGCAAAAAAGGTGCTGATAACATGGTGCCGTGTCATACTGGGATATACATAAGTGAAGGCATACTAGCTAGAATTTACGGTAAAGCCTTTTCTTCGCCTGAAACGTAGATCGGTTTCAATTACTGCTACATGATGCATGCATGTCAATACAAATGCAGGTTACGCTTGCTCCTCTCCAGGCCGACATGCATGAAGAAACGAAGTCTCTTTCACCATGCGCTGTACGTTTTGATTTCTGTCCGAATTTCTCCCAACCTCATCATGCCAGCATTTAAATGACACGGCCCGCTATCTTTCGTGGGTGTCACCTTCTTTCACAATGATTTAATATGACACCCCGTGACACATTCGATAGAGCAGAGTAACGTAATCCGTTTTGCACGCCTGGTTTCAGTGTCTAACTAGATTCGTATTATGAAAAAAGGGTTAAACAGAATCCGCATATTTTCACTTCTGTAGAAGACACAAAACGCAATTAAGTACCTTCAGTACTCGCAGAGCCAAACAGTATAGTACCCGTACGCACTCAAAATGCACTTGCTGTTATACGAAGTCATTCGAACCCACTTATTTTTGCCACTACAGTCATTGTGACCTGTTGAATGATAACAATGACCGCGAAGAAATGTGCTGTATTATTTACGATTCTTTATTTGATGTTCGCGGTAGAACAAGTTTCCTTAGAGTCTGCATCTGGGCGATATGGAATTTCTCACAAAATAGGTGCCAACATAGCTGCTGTGTGTGACAGTAAGAGGTTATTCACTAAATTATAATTCATCTCTTGCCGGATGGTCTTTGACTGGCCTGCAATTTATCAAAAAGGACTGCATATTCAGGCGCATCAGAGACCCAGCAATCTTGTGTGAGCAGAGCTCTTATCTAGTTGCGGGCAAACCGGAGTGACAAGGTGGCATATAGACGTTATTCGTTAGACGGCTAGCGAAATTTGGTTTGACAATCACCTCAAAGTCGGCATGTCGAGTTTATTAGAACAGTCGCGCGTGTTGAAGATGGGTTCCAAGTACGATTTTTCTGGATCACTGGCTCTCGTTACGGGTATGGTACCACATTTGCAGATTAAGGTGTTTACAGATACCTCTACATATTAGGTGCTGGCAGTGGGATGGGACGCGCTGTGGCACAAGCATTAGCAGAGGCCGGTGCCTTGATCATTGCTGCTGATATAAACTCCGATGGGGCTGCTGAAACTATTCGAGGACTAAAAGGTGAGTTTTATGCTGTGCTGGACCTACCTGCAACCTTGCTCTTTTATAAGGCACTGCCCACACCGTGTTCAAAGTCGACGTTTCGTCCGAGACTTCAGTGAAGGAGCTCGCTGCTTTCATATCGTCCAAATACCATCGCTGTCCATCCATTGTCATCCACGCGGCTGGCAATGTATCCACAGGCGACCGAGATAGCATTTTCGAAATTGAATTTAAAGATTTAGATCGCGTGATTAACGTAAATCTCAAAGGAACATTTCTGATTGATAAGACGTTCGGTCAATGGATGCGCGATGAAAAGATGGCACATGGATCGATCGTCAACTTCTCCAGTGTGGCCGGTCGAAACGGAATTCCTTACATGGCTGAGTATTCTTCATCTAAAGCTGGTGTCAACTCGCTGACGGAAAGTTTTGGTAAAGAATTGGCTGCAGCTGGAATTCGAGTGAATGCAGTGGCGCCATTTTTCATCCCCACTCCTCTTTTGTCTTCGTTCCCTGAGGCTCGATTAGATGAAACTGTTGGTATGTGTCCTTCAAAGAGGATGGGAGAAATGGATGAAGTGGCCAGAGTCTGTTTATTTCTGGCGTCTAAGGACAGTTCATTTATCAATGCACAAATCATGTATATCACTGGCGGATTTTAGGGAAGCTAGACATTAGAATACGGTAGGTCATGAAACAGAGAAAAAGTCCTACCGTGCGTATAGTTCTGCTGACATGGTCTTCTGGATTTGGGGCGACCCATCGATAGGCCTATCGACACCCTATCGACCGGCCTCGTCGCCTGGTGGGTTAGGCGTCTGCCTCTCACGCCAGGTGCGCAGTTACGGGCGAGTGTTCGACTCGCGGGCCGGTAAATCATTTCGTGTAAAATGTGTCCCTTCACCCTCGAGTGCGCATAAGCGTTTGGAGATGTGGTAAAACATGAACATGATAGTGTGGTGTCCTGTTGATTAGAAAAGTTTTAGTATTGCATATTAAAAACCCCCGCAAGACCCCTGCCCTTATTCTGTTGTCATTTCCAGTGATTGCGCTGTCTTTGATGACTTGCAGAAACATTAGGCACTAATAGGTTTGAAATGTGGTGATTTTACAGTGCCCTACTGCACATTTCTAATGATCATCTTGTATCTCTTTTACTTTTCCCGTCATAATCTGCATGCGAGCCAGCTTTTGAGAAGACTACCCCACTTCTGCTGACAGCCGTTTGCAGGCAGTATCTGTTGCATGGTATGTCGCTCAACATGGAACATGTGTTCGTAATTCAGAGCAGAGATTGTACTGAACCAGCATGGATATTCTTTCTTGTCTTGGGCCTTGGATATTGGGCTAGGCTGCCCCAAGGTCTAGGCCCAAATGCTTTAGCAGGTATGTGATGATACCGGTACTCTCCTAGTTTTTAACATTCGAAGGCTTATGACTGCAACAGAAGTCGGTGGGACAACAACTCCGAGTTGAGCAGGCAAGTCGCGCCTATACCTGCGGCTGGAACATCAACCCGACGGGTTAGAGTCTCCCAGCCAGGAGAGATCAATAATTCTCTCCCTTTCGCCATGCCCTATGTATTGAGGTTACATGATGTAATCCTCATTCCGGGTAGGTTCCTGGCGAGTGGGATAGAGTAATCGATACTCTCCCGCGGCTGGGGGACGTTGGGAGACGTCAACCTCTCGGGTTGATGTTTCAGCCGTAGGCATAGTCGCAAGACTTGCTAGTCGGAGGATTTGTCCCGCCCACCACCTCCCTCCTACGCCTACCAGGGCTGGTTGCAATGACCCCAGCTCTCCCCATGATGATGCAGCCAACAATTTGCTTCCTATCTGAAAAAAGCACAAGAACATGCGCTTTACTGTGGAGTTTGAACATTATTCTTTTGAGGTCCCATAATGCGATTAAAAAAAGGACGCTGACGCCCCCGCCTCGGTGGTGCAGCTGTGCAAGGCGTCCGTCACAGTTTGCTTGGCAAAGCTGGAAGCCGGCCGGCCCTGAGTTCAACTCTGACCGTCTGAGAACGCGGTGAACTTCTCTCTGCTCCTTGCACGCCTGATGGTGGGTTACTCACCCTTCATATCTCCGGGGTCGATAAACGTGATTAAGTTCATCGTGGCCAAGAACGGTTATCCTATCCTCACACCCACAAATATTCTTATCTTTAGCGTGCGTTCGCACAAATGACCTGTCGTGCATACCCGTGCACGAACTTTGGTGAAATGCTTCAATTCACTTACTGATATGGCTGCCTGCATTCTCTGGCGCTATAGTGCGTTTTGTGGTATAGCACCAATGCATGTCTCGCCAAAGCACCTTCTAATATTTACATATGATACGCGATTTTCATTTCCCCCCAGTTAGGCGTATTTATAAGTAACAAAAGTTACTTTCCATTCATAAAATACGCGCATTTCCCACAATAATATACCCCCTACTTATTCTCCCTTTTGTTATTTTTCAAAAATTCCTTTTTAAAAAAATAAAAATCTTTCTCTTTTTTTTCCCCCCTTTTAACTTTTTTTTTTTATTATATATTTCATTAATTATAAATTACTATGGTTTTTCTGGAGGCAAAAAAGCTAAGGCGGTGGCCAAGTACCAAGATACGAATGACAAGACTTGGTCAGCGATTTTGGTGAGTGCTGGGGTTTGAAGTCCGAGCGTATGATGTCTCTGACACACTCACGATCAGTGCATCTTTGTTCAACTCGGTAGAAAGAAAAGTAAAAGTACACCGGCAATAAAAGATTTATTATGCATCGATCAGACTGAGATCTCTCGAATGATGAAAAAACTTCAGAACAAGCGTCATGGCGCGCGTTGATTATATGATGAGTATAGAAAAGCTGATCCGGGCCCCTCCCCTGTGATGCTGCATGGCCTTAAGCGCGCGCATAATTCAGAGCAGCAGTAATTGTAAATCTCACAATCAGTTGCATTCACTCTCACAAAGACTGTTCATAGTCTTTCCCCCCAAGATGACATCAGTGCAATGCAACGGGTAAGGTGAGTGGAAAGTCAGCCAGTGTTCTATCATGCAGAACCTTCCAGTGTCACTCCTATTCCTGGCGGCTAAATTTATTTCTTGGTCTGTGAGGACTTATATTTAATGCTCTTATAGACACTAGACTTTTACGATTTGAAAGGCCCTGGGGCCGATTTGAGGTTACAAGTGAGGTTAGGGCTATACAACTTCAACTGGCCCTGACCATGGGCTATGTAGCTGAAGGGCCTTTAATCGCAAGTAACTGTAAGGTGCTCAAAAGTGCATGAATACATAACATGCATGTCTTTCAGCCGGAGCTGTGAACGCCGAAATTTTTTGAGTTATGGGTGGATGAACACGATAATTGCTCTGACATTATATACTGTGACGTTGAGGATCACCACGAGTGAGCCCAACAGATGCAAGTTTAACAGTAACCGTCTGGTGAAAATGTTTGGCGATCCTAAAGCCATAGACTCATTCGCATTTAAATCGAATTTTACTCATTTAGAAAATGGAGTAATAAGATAACAGATCTCATTTTACCATAACTTCCAAAAGCGCATGAAGTTTACTTTTTCACGCCACAGAGAAAGCATTACCTGAAATTAAACAACCTGTCTTTTACTTGGGATATGCACAGACTTATAATTAGTTTGTGTGTCCATAAAAGTCACCTAAAGCGGGCGTGACTGTATTCTGAACTTTCTTCTTTTTCTGGTGTCCCGTCCAGCCATGTCTGTTCAAAACCGTTGCGCTAACTTCGCTGAGCAGACTACTTTTCATGGATTTCGAGAGCTAAATGACTCGAAAACATGGTGGCAAAAGTGCTTATGGACCATCATCATCCTAACTTGCATCGCTATGCTCCTTGTTTTCATTGAGATAAAGACAAGCCAGTATTTGGATAGCTCTACTACCACCAGAATCGGTCCGCTCGTCACAAACGAGTCACGTCTTTTCCCGCCAGTTTTTATTGAGATTCCAAAATGGGCCTGGATCAATGCGTCGAAATTAAAAGAGTTTGAAATTACCCCGGAAGAAATGGCCGTAGCGAAAGGCTATTTAGTTCCAAATATGATCTACAATTCTAGCATACCTGTTTCAGATGTCAAGAGAAGTCTGAGAGAAAAGATGCGAAAAACTAACGCAACTGAGATTTCTCACTTTTTTCGATTGATCACGTCTGATACATTCGATAACAATATTGGGAAAAATCGTGTGTTCGACTTTAACCATTGTTTCAATAGCGCTTACTACCAAATCGACACCAGCGCAGCGTTCCCGGTAACTTATTCTCAAATGTGGACACTCAACGTCACCTTCGATTTCCTAGCTTACTATGAAAATATTCAAAAGCTTAGAGCATTCCTCGACGGGGGCAGTGGGACGAATGAGGCGCGCATCGTTCGATATCGACCAATTCTCTGGAACCTGGACAACTTCATGACCATTCTAGTGGAACCAGACCATTCATACCTAATTGTCACGAGAAGCGACATTTACAGACCCCTGCAGAAAAGTTGCACGAACGAACATCCAGTTGGTGAATACTATTTACCCTCATCTTGCAATCTAGATTGTGAATTGAAAGCAAATGCCAGCGTCAATGCGCTGGGATGCGTTTCAATCGGACAAGACCTAGGTTACGCGGTAGATGTAACCATTAGTAGAAGTTTCAAGAGTGGGAATCTCTCCTTGTGCCATTTGGGTGTACAAAATGCTGCCATAAACAACACTGAGGGAGCGGAGGTGCCAATTATCAGAAAATTAAGTAATGAAGAGATGAATGAAAGAGAAAGAGTAAAAGCAGCCTGTCAGAAAACCTGCCTGCCAAGGTGCGAGCGATGGGTAACATCTTGGAGTTCGTCGAGCCATTACGATGAAGACCTTGAACCAGGAAGCAGTAGGATAAGCTTCATCTTTCCTGCAGCCGAAACACTGATGATTATTGAAGAGCTGCCGCGATATGAATGGCACGATTTGGTCAGCGATTTTGGCGGATTATTGGGGCTTTGGTTAGGCGCCAGCATGATGTCATTGTTTCAGTCTCTGCATCTTTGCTTGAAAGCTGGAGAGAAAAAAGGTAAAGCTCTAGGTGCCCATGTGCGGTAAATGAGCATATGGTATAATCATGTGATGCAAAATGCCCAAATAAAGTAGCTGCAAACTTGACTGTGAGAACCTGGCTTGATAATGCGCAGGTTTTCTTAATTTATGAAGAGGATATATGCTAACCGCCTTTCTGACTTGCAATGAATACTTGAAGGGTAAGCGACCTGCAAGACGGTACGATATCATGCCATTCCATCTTGTGAGTGTTGGCAGCGCAGAAATATAAGCAATGATGATCACCTCGATGAAAGCTCATCTCACAAATGTGACAAGCTGCAGTGCAGTGCGGCAGGCCTGAAAAGGCGTTTTCTCCTGATGTCTTGATCCACACTTAATATATATTACTTATGTTACAATATTTCATTTCATTAAAAGCGCCCAGCAGGATCAAATGATATCATTTGACTACGAACAAAAAATAAACATTGTCAGTTCACACAATTTATTCCTCTCGTTTTTAACATGGGGTACTCGTACCCTCCTTTTTGGTGCTATGCCAAGAAGTACACTGTTGTCACTTGGTGGCAACGGCTATCACTGGTCAACTGTGAATACTGATCAGCAAAGTCCTGTTTGAAAGGTTTTATGAAAATAATGAACGAATTATTACGGTATCTGCTTGGGAAATCAGCTGGGTTGAAAATTACAGCAGGACTCTGTTTGCAAGAGATAATACAGGAGCCCGTTGTTTTTTATTTTAATTTTTGTGGGTTGGGCCCCGCGCCGCCTTATTCCCTCCCACGGGACTCCCAACCAGTTTTGCCTACAGCCGACCAGCAGTCATGATGCGATAAGCGAGACCATGAGGTGACCAGCTCTCCAAGCAGCTTCCCTCTGCGTGCCTTTACCAGGAGTACCTCCCTGCGAGGGCATCCTGGACTGCACACCGGCTTCCTTGGACGATGGTGGGTGGGCTGTGAACCCTGTCGGTGTTCGACAGCCGACTGTCTATTCGTTTGGCTTCCGTCTCTCCACTCATAGCACCTCGGCGGTACCGGGTGAGTCACCCACTGGCGAGCAAGGTCAGCGAGGGTTTATTGTTCGCAAGCCGATCTTTATCACCGGGAATTGAACGCCATGGCCTCAAATGCTATGCGTCCGTTCTCATCGTCAGTGTGTCCCTTGGCTTCGAGCCGTGCCTCCGGTTGACTGTTTTCGAGGTTCAGGACATCAAGCTCCTTGCATAAAGGGGAAGAAGTCAACTTGTGAAGACAGCTGTTTGGCATCTACTGTAGCCCAGCCACTTGCTCCCAACAATACGGATCGAGACGAAAGCCGAACCGCTGCACCACCGCGGCCGCTTATAGGAGCTTGTTGCATGCATGGCATCTATTGGTCATTGCATAAATTACTTCAAGGCGTATGTAACTTCCGCATACACCCTGTTCGCATTTCGTCAGACAGTGCCCTCAATCGGGACCCCTCGTGCCCTAGATGCCAAACAACTGTCCTGACAAGTTGACTTCTTCCCCTTTATGTCCTGAACCTTGAAAACAATCAGTCGGAGGCATCCTCGAAACCAAGGGACACACTGAATATGGACGCATAGCATATGAGGCCATGGCGTTAATCATTCATGCATTGACGAACCAAAGCTAAAACGTGTTCCTTCCTGACGAACTACAAGAAAGGCCTCATGCGCGACCGGATTTGCTGACCTTTTTGTTCCGCTATTACCAGAGATCACCTAAACCCAGACCTCGTGAATGTTCTGTACTATCTTAGCTCGTTGAGGAGCGGTAAATCCATTTTTCTCCTAGAAGACACCGACCATGAAAATAGTAAGTGTAGTTTCAAATGTCAAATCTGCCCAAATCCCAAATCAAGCACTCTTCAGGTAGTCACAAATAACATAAGCGTGTCAGCAGTTCCTGAGAATGGATCCTCCGAAATCACTGAGCCATACCAAACTCATCACGTCGACGAACTTATTGTGACCTCGGTCAACTCGTCGCCAACACCGAGCCCAAGGGTTGACGGGTCCTCCTATCGCGTATCAGTCACCCATCGACGACATCTTAGCCGAGAAGAGATATGGGTAAATCGGGTCAGCACCCGGAAACATGTCCAGGGAAAAGAAATGGTCACTGGCGGCACTCTTTTCGTCCAACGGTCTGCCCCATTTCAAGGACGACGCAATAACAACTTGAGCGAACGGAAGCTTATGAGGAAGCTGATGCGGTTCAGAATAAAAAGCACCGATTTCGGCCTACTGATGGCCATCATCGGAATCCTATTGACCATAATCGAAGCTGAATTGTGTGCTGGTTATCTCATTACCAAAGTAAGAAAATAGTGACCTATTCCTGAACCTTGTACAGTCTGCTTTCAGAGTAGTTCAGCTTCGATCATGCTTCGTTCTGGGATTATGTTGAGCACGATCTCTCTGTTGGCCTCAGTCGCTTATTATCACTATGCTGACATCAAAGTGGGTGTAACTGGCACTAGACCACGCAATTTACACAAAAATGTGCCCTGACCCAGTGCAGAGGTATCTATGCACGCATTTTCCATTCTAGATCTCTCTTCTAAATAGTCCAGTCAGAATTTGGTGGATGATAATCGAACGCCAACGTGTAATTCAGATGGTAGCGGAACTACTAATTTGTGCCATAGCCCCCTTGCCATGTAAGGTACCTTTCAGTATGTCTATGAGCTGTTCGAATTCTTTGACGGCCAGAATCGACTGTTTAAGATCAGTCGCGGGGTCCCCCAAGCAAGCTAATGCAGTGCTTTTTCAGTCAACTGGACGATCACTTGGCGTTTATTGGACAACGATTATTTTCGAGGTCCATTGGCCATAGTGCCTATGGACGCGATACTGTCATTGCCCATATTTTTTCGCACTTATTTACTATGCCGCTTTGTCGTGCTGCATGATTATAGATTTCAGCACATCGCAGTCAGGACGATTGCATCCATGAACAATGTGACTGTCAACTTTTCGTTCATTTTGAAGACTTTCGTTTGCAACCACCCAGTCTCACTGCTGGTCGCATTCACAGTGGTCTATATTCTGGCCACGTCGTGGATGTATTTGCAATGCGAAAGGTATGGTGCCCAGCCATAATGTCCCCAAAAATCCCCCTCGTTGTGCCAGCGCAGCGCTGCTTTAAAGCACTGTTCTTGACTGTGTTACAGAAACCCATATATTAATGGCACTTATACTGACGCCGTCAGCACCACGCACACTGGATATGATAACGCCCTTTGGTGTGTGATCGTGGCTTTCCTGGCTGTAGGATATGGAGAGATTGTTCCGAACTCGTTCTGCGCTCGAGCGGTGATCATTAGTGCAGGGGTTGTGGTAAGTGCCACTCCATCCTTCAGGTCTACTGCCTGTACTGTGTCTCGGTCGTAGGGCACAATTGTCACCTCTTGCATGATTGCGATGGTCGACAGAAGTATGCAGCTACACAGCAAAGAGAAAAATGTGGCTACCTTCATTAACGAATCTAGGATGGATAAAAGAGTGAGGTCCATTGGCCTCAGGGTAGAGCTGACAACTAATGGAGTTCTTTATTTTCAGAGGAAAGACGTCGCCGCCGCCCTTCTCCAGCACGCCTGGTTTGTTCATCGCTACAGTAGGCTGAACGGCCAGCTGAAACGTGACCCTCGGCTTTTGTATCATCAAAGGCGTTTCTTATCCTCCTTAGACGAGTGAGCCAATTTTACAATAAGCTCATTTCTGCTTGGTCAATGTGTCACCAACAGTTTCTTTCAGATTCAGAAGACTGAAATGGGTCCAGACGAAACTAAATTTCGAACATCACGCTTTATACGAATTAACCGAATTGCAGACGGAAATGCGCTACACTTTGAAGAGGATGCAAGATAACCTAAATGATATCGTTCTACGTCTGAATGCGCTGTCAGTCGATGTCCAACAGTTAAAAGCAGCGGAGTATGCTTAGCTCTTTGGTTGAGCCATGTACTCTTGCAATGTGAAGCATCACGGCGATAGCTGTTCTTAGAACATCGAAGCTATACGAGTCCGTTATTTCAACAACATAATAAAAGACCAGTTGAGGAAATTCTGTGTATTGATTGCAGCTTCGTGCCAGGGTGCGCCCAAGCTTTGCTTGTTGCCATGGAAGCATGGCTAGCTTCACCTAAACATTTCTCTCCGATAAGCGAGATCATCAAAAATTACCTCCGCAGATGTCCTATCAACTTCGGGTTGCTATCGTTACGAGTGCTCGGGCTCTGGCTGATTGTGAGTCTAGTAGTCTCGGCTAGCCACCGAGACTGCTTGCTCTAGTCACTTACAGAGGATAGAGGATGGAAACTGATCATGAATTGAAGGGCCAGGCTATCAGCTACCCTGTCTGGCCTCCAAGAAGTGAAATGAGGAATCCAGATATGATGAATTCTATGCCACCACCACCGCCCTATCCCACCGTTGTCGGCAATCTGTACCCAACATTGCCTCCTCAAACTCCGATTTATACCCAGCCTCCGATGGATGGCCAACCGATGCTACTGCCCATGGCCCGGCCAATGATGAATGTGATCCCATTGGTTCCGCCCGAGGCCAAGTCCACATTTCGATATGGCAGGATGATGACGCAAATTGCCAGATTCATGCTTGCTCCGGCAATTCTCATTTTTGGAGCGGGAATCGCCGTTACTGCTCTGTCTGCTCATTATCATCACCTGGCTGGCCTGTGCTCTCGGCCAAGTACCGGAATTTGGATCGGAGGCCTGGCCATTCTATCGGCCATATCGGGCATCAAAGCGGGTCGCAGAGTATCATTTGAAAATACCCGCAGAACCACAATTTCCTTCTTCGTATTGGTCATCGTCATGGCCATTTGCGATGGGTCTTTGATCCTTCTGAGCGCTCAGTGCGCCATGAGAGCATCGCACGAATTGAGAATCATGAACGCGTTGGCTCATCAGGATATGTTCATCTCATTCGGGCACGGCGCAAAAATTTTGATAGCACTGGCCGTACTGGAGGGCGCGATCGCAGTAGCTGCGTTAATACACAGTAATGGGTTTTCTAGACGTATGTTTCTGCCCTCAAACTGCCCTTGATGTTTAGTGATAGCATCAATCGTCGCCAGCTCGTTGATCTGCGGGCTGTGGTGCAACAACAACACATCACCAGTCACGGTCATATACATACATCCCGAAACAATGTCCAGCGCGCGCAGACTGGCCGCAATGTCGCAATGCCAACAGGAACAGGTACCAGCCTTTTCGCTCCAACTAATGTCTCAACCATCGCTGTCTTTGTAGGTTTATTATATGGCCGCACAATTAAGTCCGAGTGTGCCAAAGTATGAAAATGCAGCTTGAGGGCATCGCTTGCTCCGGCACCTATCAGGCAAGGGGTGATGGATCAAGTACTTACATTGTTTTTGGATCTTGGTACATCAAGTTTGGATATCATCATGCCACACTTTGGCATCAACTTGAATAATAATCTATGGTTGTGGTGATGTAATGAATAAAATGAAGACACGAGGCAAAGTGTAATGGGCGGAATAGCCCTACATCGGAGGAGATACCGCTGGAAGCGGATGGACTCAGGTTACCTAGTCGTAGGTGCCTGAGACATCAACCCGACGGGTTTCAGCCTCGCCTGGAGGAGCGTATCGAGCGGCCAACGAAGCAGCTGATACGCTGCATGTGGCGGCGTCAAGGCAACCAGATGCACTACCTTCTCCACAGGCCAAACACACCTACTACATAAGAGAAGATCTGCAATATACAGAAGAGATACATGCTGGCATAATTCCATTTACTTACAAGAAAGCAGAAACTAGAATTTAGAACAAGTCAAAGTCAGCATAGATTTGAGGTCGTTCACAAAAGCTGACATTTTCCTCTACGGCGCCGCTCCCTTTTCCCACTCGTAGCCACGCGTGTGGCGGTCTCAAAAACTTCTTTCACACCCTGCAAGAAGCAGACTATTTGAGGTTGCCAAAAGGTTTTTTGGCCACTTACGTCTCTACTTTTGGCCGAACACTCCACAAAAGCGACTGCTCCAATTTGGCGCGCCATGGCTTCACCTTGTTCATAAGTGACTGGAGTTTGGTTAGCTCTGGCTAGATCAGCGATTAGTCGGCGATCATTTCTCAAGTCTTTCTTGTTACCGACTAACACTATTGGCACTTTAGGACAGAAATGACGAACCTGAAATTCAAATGTAAATGAATCAAATTAACACCCCAGAAAAGGTTCCCGATCTAAACCAGCAGACCTATTGCGTTTGCAATAAGCACTCACTCCACCATCCCCCTTTTGAGCACACAGCCAATGAAAGCAGCCGCACAGTACCTCAGGAGCCCATCTTTCAGACACGTTCTCCAAGGAGTCAGGTGAATCAATGCCATAACATATCAACACCACATCAGTGTCTGGATACGAAAGTGGCCTCAATCGATCGTAATCTTCTTGCCCAGCTGTGTCCCACAATGCCAATTCTACCTGTTCAAAAACAGTGGTAAATATGATACGCTTTGCTACATCTGACAAAATACTCACTCGTTTCCCATCAACCTCAATATCAGCCACATAATTCTCGAAGACAGTAGGCACATATACCACGGGGAATTCATCTTTACTAAAGACAATCAGTAGGCACGTTTTGCCACAAGCTCCGTCACCGACCGTGACCAATTTCTTGCGAACAACAGCACTCATGGTTCCCACTCTTTCACCTCTACTTTTCCCGTTTTTCTCAGCTTTCTCCACACCCCAAACCAAAACGGGGTTACTCTCTACTCGACTCTCGGCGCATGTTAGGTGTTCGAAAGAATCGCGAGCTCGAGTAACGCATTGTGACACATGCGAGTAGTATGACAGAGCCGAGATAAGAGATTCTATTGTTGGTGGGCGTGCGTTGCTAGAGACGGCTAAAAAGGAGACTGTCAATGCTAACCACTCCCAGTTCAAGCCCCTTCTGCTGACTCCACCACACTTTCCTCGCGTAGTCGAGAAAAGTGCACATTCTGACCGTGAGTTGATTCAGGTGTCAGTCTAAGGTGTTTTTTTGTCGACCAGTGTAGTTTGAGGCTAGTCACATCCTCTGTGCATTTTCTTTGCTGCCACCACAGACTTCTGTGCTAACACTACAGACAGACCTTCTAATCATGCATACTTCTCACGTCCTACCTACCCACGGCCTCCAACGAACATGTAAAGCTAGGTTTTATTGGGTTCGCTCAGTAAAGTTCGCTGGGTAAAGCTTACAGTCAGCTTTATTCGATTTTTTAGGATGCGAGCTGTGCGTCATCTCATTTCCCCTGCCATTGAGAGAACTGGAAGCCGAATCGGTGCGTCATCAAAACTATTTGGACAGCTGACTTCAAGCGATTTTTCTCTGAGCGGAGAATATGTGATCCTTGGCCAGTTTGATTTCCCAGCCCAATAAAACAAGGTTGAAGTTGCACGCAAGTGATTGTCAGCGCATGCATGCCTTCCTTTACAAGCACGACAGCACACATCAGACAGCAACTATGTCGTTCTGTACATGGCCCGCATTTTATTAACTACCCACTACATATTCAACAACTCCCTTAGTTGGTCGAGCTCTGTATCTTATAACACAGGGTGAAGTGGTTTTATATGCATATCTCGACAACCGGCCATTGTTATGCAAAATCCTTTTGTAGGATCATAGATTGATAGGTAGGACATGCTAGTACCGAAAAATATTTAAGTCTATCGCGCGGTTCTCAAATGGCGGCCCAAAAACCCCAAAAGTGCGCAAAAACAATAATAACTTCATTTGAAACATGAATCGTACAAAAGGAAGAACTATCTTCTAGCACAGGCATCATACAGTTGCTATTTGATGCTGCAAACAGTCGGACTAACTAAGGAAGCGGTAGAAAAGCATCGACATTTGAACAATGCACAAAAGCCAGACAAATCTTCACAATAGAAGACATGGCTTCTTTTTCTTTTTATGTTCCCTTCCCATTGCCAATTTTGCAGCTGTGGAGAAGACTTCGTATACTCCCTAAAAGTAACAGTCACAAGATTGCCATAATTCAAGCAGTCCACTCGGTACCTCTTGCGTCTTGGCTGAGCATTCTAAGTAATCACTAGCACCAATTTTTCTCGCAATTGTCCTAGCTTCTGAGGTTTGAGCCGGCCGCAGTTGAATTTTAGGCTTTCCGTGAAAAATATGGTCTTGCGCAGTCGTACTAGCTGATTTTCCAGTCACCAGATCTCTCTTTGTTCCGACCAATACTACGGGCACTCCAGGACAGAAGTGGTGGACCTAAAAATAAGGATTAGGGTGTGGCATAAAAAGTCATGAGGAACATAAGGAACATGAAGGAAGCACATACTTACCTCGGGTGCCCATTTTTCGGCAACATTTAGCAAAGTGTCTACATCGTTTAAACTAAAGCAAATCAAGGCCACGTCCGTATTTGGGTAAGAGAGCGGCCTAAGACGATCGTAGTCCTCTTGGCCAGCCGTGTCGAATAGACCAAGCATTACCTAATTCACAGACCCTAGTAAGCAGATGATTCCCAAGGCACCCTTATCGCCTACCTTCTTCCCATCAACCACCACGTCCATCACGTCAGCTTCGAAAACGGTTGGTACATACTCTTCGGGAAAGATGCCTAGTCTGTAAGCCATCAGTAAACTTGTCTTTCCACAAAATCCGTCTCCCACCACAACCAATTTCTTGTGTATTGTGCTTCCGTGAAACATTTTAAAACTGACTTCTGCTGCGCCTTGTGAAACAAACTTTAAACACTGCTTCCTATTCTATCGCATTGCGTGTATTGCCCTCCGCTTTGGGTACCGATGATAAGAACAGTGATAAGAATTGCTCGTTCAAGGGAATATTGACGTTGTTTTGGACCCGTTCGGCTCATGTACGCAGCGCTATTAGCGAAGAGAGAACAGTAGGTGCTCAAAGAGAGTATACTAAATGGAAACGTGCTTGGCGATGAATCATAATGCACTGTATCGCTGAAGAGCTTGTGCAATGTATGAGCCATCTATTATACGATATGATGAGCAGACAAAGCAGTAACGGCTATGCCCGCTCCAAAAATGAGAATTGCCGGAGCAAGCACGAATCTGGCAATTTGCGTCATCATCCTGGCATACCGAAATGTGGACTTGGCCTCGGGTGGGCCAATGGGATCACATTCATCAGCCAGGCCATTTGGCAATAGCATTGGTTGGCCATCGATCGGAGGTTGCGAATAAATCAGATTTTGAGGGGGCAATGTTGGGTACAGATTTCCGAAAACGGTGGGATAGGGCGGTGGTGGTGGCAAAGAATTCGTAGTATATCTGGATCCTCTATTTCACTTCTTGGCGGCCAGACAGGGTCGACTGGCCCTTGAATTCACGATCATTTTCTATCTTCTATCCTCTGTAAGTGACTAGAGCAAGCAGTCTCTGCGGCTAGTCGAGACTACTAGACTCATAATCAGCCAGAGCCTAAGCCCTCGTAATGATAGCAACCTGAAGTTTATGGACATCTGTGGAGGTAATTTTTGATGACCTCGCTTATCGGAGAGAAATTTTTCTAAAAAATAGTGTGAAGCTATCCGTGCTTCCATGGCAACAAGCTTTGCTAGGGAGCACCTTAACACGAAGCTGCTATCAATACTCAGAATTTCCTCAAATCGTCTTTTATTATGTTGTTGAAATAATTTTAGATGTAATTATGACGGAATCGAATAGCTTCGAGCTCCGAACACATTTCAGGTCAGAGAAAGGTTTCCGCTGGTCATACTTTGTTCCCTCCTCATGCTTCTGAACCACTAGCACCCTACCCAGCATAATTACGATACGACTCTAATCAGAGACAAGGCACTCACAACTTACAGTATTGCAGTATACCACCACAGAGGCTAGTATGGGACAGAAGGTAGAAGCGGTAAAAAAGAAGCGGATGGTCATTTATGGACGATCCCTTCGGCGGTCTCCTTCGGCGTTGAACTGTTAATTCAGCTGTCTGCGTGAAGAGACGCGATACAACTTATTGCTGTGTGTGTGCTAGTAGGTGATTGTTTCGTGCGTGATCCCGCAAGGTGGCTAGTAAACGGTTGCTCTCTAGCGTCAATTGCTCTTGTCTTTCGCAATAGCTTTGAGGAAGCCACAGCTAGCTTCTTACAATGGCTCCCACGCCGGATCGGAAGCGGAGATCCGCGTGTGAGAATTGATTCGAATTATTGGTTATCGATTTTTTTTCGCCTTACGTTATAATAGAGTGTGGAGCCGACTTTACTATAATCTAGAGTGCTAGCAGAGTGTTCGAGCGTGGCATAAAACTAGGCATAGTGGAGGTGAAAAGCGTCCGTGAACATGATCATGAACAATGCCTGGCACTAAACGTGAGCTTAGTCTAAAGCGTAATCGTGCTAAGTGAATCATGTATCATGAATGCAGGTTCACTATATCTTCTCCCCCACTATTTTTGCTTCCGGCTCATCAGATAATCGTTTTATGGTCTGACGACTGGCTTACGAATTCTCGCCGACAGTGCTCTGGCCGGTGGCTGACGACTTGTTATTTGGCCACCTTCTTCTTGTTGAAGCGAGTCTGCATGGTCCACTAACAGTCCAAACTGTGGATCATGTTCAGATGTTCGGTATCCTACAGGACTCTGTATGATCTGCGGTTTCTCCTTTGATGCTGATACTGCATTTGTTCTGCTTGCGACTGGCCTTCGACTGCCTCAGGCTCGGTTTGCTATCCTGCACGCATCTGATCTACGTATCTGTTTATCTGTTTCCTACATAGTTTACCATTGATGTTGACCAAGTATGAATATTGTGCAGTCTTCCTCTATACTGTGCCTTTATCGTAACCTTTGCCTTGCGTGCGCTGAACCCATACCGTCCCGCACTCATAAAACAAGCGTGGCTTATTTGTGCGGTCATGATACTGTTGTTGCTTTAAAAGTGAGTCGTCGATCGTGTGGGTTACACTTGGTTTAAGCAAATCGAGTTGGGTGCGGAGTCGGTGTCCAAACATAAGTTCGGCAGGTGATCGTCCCGTGGTGCTGTACAGAGTGTTACGGTAAGAATCAGAAATCGCTGAAGTCGGAGATTCTGATCGCTGCTCGCATCCGCGCTGCCGCAAGCGCTCCTTGAAGGTTCGTACTGCGCGTTCAGCTAGTCCATTTGTTTTCGGATGATACGGCGTACTTCGGATATGCTTGACGCCATTGCGTACAGAAGTCCTTGAACTCTGCTGAGACAAAATTCGGTCCATTATCCGAAACAATGGTGCGTGGTAATCTGTATACGTTTACAATCTTTAATTGACCGTGACCTTTAGACTTATATTTATTTCTATTTTTGTGTGCTGCGCCCTGAGATGGACAGGTTGTCTTTGGCTGCAGAAATATACAGA